>JAZHFB010000003.1:19297562-19348110 GCA_037356375.1 Drosophila affinis | reverse complement strand
TTAAGTCTAATCCCGAAGGGGGATCTAAACGTAGCTTACGGCGTCGTACAATGTTGTTTTATACCCCCTTACGGGGGCAAAGACGTTATGACGGCGAGCCGCCATAAGTGACCCTTGCAAATTTGCGTCTATCCATGTATCGGTAGCGCTGAACTATGTTGGGAGAGAGAAATTTGGTTACGGTGTATGGCCCTTCGTACTTGGGAGCGAGCTTGGCGACGAAATTATCCATCACCTTGGACAAGTGATGCTGCTTTAATAAGACCAGCTCTCCGATGTGGGGTCGCCAGTCGCGTCTTCTAAGGTTGTAGGTCTTCTGCTGTGCTTGCGTTGCTCATTGTGTGTTTTCCTGGACTCCTGAAGATTTCCTTGAGTCGTGTTGCTTTGTTTTTGGCTGCTTCAGTCTCCTCTCCTGGTCCCGTGGTGACTTCGTCGGAGAGTGCCCCTGGGAGTCGTGGTTCCCGGCCCAAAACCAAGAAAGCTGGGCTGAACCCCGTGGTGTCGGAAGTACTCGTGTTGATAGCTAGGTTCAGCTCCGGCAGAAGAACGTCCCATGTGCGCTGGTCTCCTTCAATGTACTGGGCGATCATAGTTTTTATGGTGCGGTTCGCCCGTTCAGTGGGGTTTTGTTGCGGAGTATAGGGGGCCGTGTACTCGAGCTCCATCCCGGCTAGCTTGCAAAAGTTTCTAAAGAATCGACTAGTGAACTGAGTCCCGTTGTCGCATACGAACTTTCGAGGCGTCCCGAACCGGCTCAAGATATGCTCCCGAAAGGCCTTCTCCAGCTGGGCAGAGGTTGCTTTGCGTTTGGGCACCAGTTACACCCATTTGCTGAAGGCATCAAAGAACACGAGCAGCATTGTATTGCCGTGTTTTGACCGTGGGAGGGGTCCTACGAAGTCCGCACACAAGATATCGAAGGGGTCCTTAGCTTGACGGGTGTGCATATATCCGGCGGGTTTCTTCTGGCTTACCTTGAACTTTCGGCACTTCTCGCAACGTTGGACATACTTGGTCACGTCCCTGTAGAGTTCTGGCCAGTAGTACCGTTGTGTCACGCGGGTCGCTGTTTTCCGAATCCCGAGGTGCCCTGCCGTGGGGTGATCGTGACACTCCTGGAGTATTGTATGGGGTCTTCTTCCTCCGGGCGATTGCCTGATCGCCTGTAGACCTGTCCACTCACGATGATGAACTCTGAACTCCTCTCCGGTTATTCCTGGATCCGTTTCAGCAGGCGGCGCAGCCAAGAGCACGCGGGTGCAGCCTCGTGGACTCGTTGCAACGCGTATATAGGTTGGCGTGACAGTGCGTCAGCTACGACGTTTTGACTTCCGCGAGGTGGTCAAAGGAAATTGACGACAGAATCAGTTCAGAAAAACTTTTTACTTTTTGCTCTTCGCGGCATCAGCTGGGATGCAGGTTTGAGACTGCCGTCTTATTCTAATAGATTGCTTTCAATAAACCTTCCAACCTTAGCTAGTCGTAGGAAAATGCTTGGTGTGATTTTTTTGCACAACTTGATCAAGGGTGACGTAGATAGCCCTGTCCTGTTGAGCCGCATAAACTAAACGATTCCTATGAGAAGCATTAGGAATTATACATCGTGGTTTCTTCCGCTTTGTAGATCCAATTATTCCTTGCATGAACCATTTAGGGTCCTATGCTCGGATTATAATTCCCTTTACCATATTATATCTACCACTAACTCCCTTCCTAGTCTTAAATTACTGATACTCTTATATCTTTCCCGTAATTAGTAATTATTTCATTTCTTTAGTTAGATTAGTTCTACTTTTCATCCAATACTGTCTATCTATATAGCCTATCTTTCCTGCATGTCCGCGATCGGTTTGGTTAACGTGTCACGCGTTATGCGGCAGCACCCCTTGATTGGTTGATTGGGAGGAGGGTTGCGTTCTTGCCTGAGATCCAATCGTACAAAAATAAAAGGAATGTATAAAAAAGGGTGTATGCCGGCAGTGAGCTCCGGACCAATCTATTCTACTGTTACGGTGCGATCAACTCATGTCAACTCATTAACAAACACGACATCCCAAAGTCAAGTGCAGTAAGCAATTAAGACCCTAATTTAGTCCAAAAATACTGATGCTTGCATGCAATCAGTTGGTCACTCACAGCAGCATTGCAGCCGATCCGTGGGTCTAGCGATAAGAATAGAATAGAATACAAAATTGTCCCCATCCCACATTGTAAAATTACATAAAAGGCCCGACGTTGATGAAATAAAACCAGATTGAATTTACAACTCAACTCACAAGTGTCTAGATTTTTCTTTTAAAGCCTAAACATTTTGGTCCTTCGAGACTCTCCGTTTGTTTCCCCCATGTGCTAAGAGAACGGAGTGTAAACCAGCTCCTTAAAGACTGCAGAAGTGTCTAGTACACCTACAGGTAAAGGTAGCAAAAATAAAAAACTCGAGTTTTCCAGTTACAATAAATTACTATACGCCGTACGTTGTAAGGAAGTTCCTGTCTCAGGCCGGGGTACAGCCTCTCAGTCTGTCCAAGGCCCGGTCCCCATACAGAATTATTTGTATTAGGGGACCATAGAGAGGGATCGGACGGACGAAGTATAGGGGAGGGACGGGTGGCGCGTGCACTCCGCGCGGTGCCGACGTTTGCCGTGGTCGGGGCCTCGAACAGGGGTGTGCTATGGGATGGCGTAGTTGGTGGGGATCTGGCACGCGCGCAGCCTGCAGGAGGTAGTACCCTCCACTCGTGGCCAGCGAAGGCGCCGCTGGGTACCCCGGGCGTGGGCGCGTGTTGCGGCTGGTGTGGCTGTTGGGGGGCCGGGGTACACGGGGCACGTGGTCGGTGGTACCCCCCACTCGTAGCTAGCGAGTATGGCGCCGCATACCCCTCGGCCTGGGTACAGGCGCGGGAGGCGTGCTGCGTGTGGTGTGGCCGAGTTGGTGTGCCGGGATGGAAGGGAAAGGGGATGGAGGGGGGAGCATTCAACGGGAAGGGGCGACCACCGGCTTGGCAAATCGCGTGGCGTCCGCGTACACGATTGCCCAGCGGTGATCCCCGAGGATGAGGAAAGGCTACGAGGAGGTAGTTCTACGGGAGGGGAATCTCAGTCCGTGGAAGTCGTGGCATCCGCGTACAACTCCACTGGCTGAGTTCCCGCCATGCAAAGGGAATATTAATTCGGCACCCAATACGGGAAAAGGGGTGGGTTAAGAATCGAGGGCTTGCGGGCTATAGTATTAAATGATCGATGCATATATATAAAATTCAAAAATCTTCTGCTAATATTTCACTTTATTTGTCTGATTCCTGTAACTATTATTTTTATTCTTAGGGGTCCCTGTCGCACCTAGCTTCCCTTCCCTAGCTCGCTTACGCGAGGCCAGCTTACCCGCTGTCTCCTCCCGGCATCCTGGCTGTTGTTGATCCTGGCTGCTGGCACTTTTAATAACTACTTTGTGACCGCGCACTTCTGCCTTTCTTGGCTGCTCAATATCGACTCCTCTTCTTGGCTGCTCAAAATCGACTCCCGTATCCATTTTTCGGCCGGCCACTCCAGGCCTCCAGGCTCGAGCCTCTGCCTGTAGCCTCTGCCGGCGTTTGTCGCTTGTCGTCGCGTAGGTGATCGACGCTCGCTCTCTGTTGTCGCTGCTCTCTCTGCCGCTCTCGGCTGCGGCTCCTGTTTACCGTTACTTGAGTGTCGGGGTATTGCGTTGTCGATTTCTCGAACGTTCTGCTGCTGTTGCTGCTCTCTCTCCGCCGCTCTCGGCTGCGGCTCCTGTTTACCGTTACTTGGGTGTCGGGGTATTGCGTTGTCGATTTCTCGAACGTTCTGCTGCTGTTGCTGCTCTCTCTCCGCCGCTCTCGGCTGCGGCTCCTGTTTACCGTTACTTGGGTGTCGGGGTATTGCGTTGTCGATTTCTCGAACGTTCTGCTGCTGTTGCTGCTCTCTCTCCCTCTCTCGGCTGCGGCTCCTGTTTACCGTTACTTGGGTGTCGGGGTATTGCGTTGTCGCTTGTCTGTTAGTGATGCTCATTCTGGTTCTCGTCGGTAATGCTCTATACGGTTCCCGTGAACCGCATCTGTTTTGTTATGGGCTCTGCCCCTTTACACTCCCTTCCTACTTCGGGGGACGGATTGGAATTAAAAACTGGCCGCCCCGGTTGATCGAGACCCTAAAGGTGCGACCTTCGTGCTCCTCGATATGCCGGGTCCGGGGTCCCGGTGTGGTGGTGGCGCTGGGCCCTGATGTTGGCCTGATACTCTCGGCACGCTTCGGCGAACGCGTTCTGGTGGGCTATGGTCCCGTGTGTACCCTGGACTGGTGTGGGCTCTGTGGCGTTGCTCGCTCTGGTCGAGGTGAGTCCTGCTGCGGTGATGTGTTGTGCCTCGGGGGTCATCTCTGTGGGGGACGTGCTTCTAGGGTGTCCTCTCTGACCACATGGTGCCTCTGGCGGCTGGGCGTCGTTTGGTCTGGCGTGGTTCTTGTCGAAGTGTCTATAGGGAGAAACTTTTGGAGATCAGATCCTGCCTAGCTAAATGTTCCCTTGTACCTGGCCCTACCTATAGGTGCGACTTACAATTTGTGAGGGTTATCGTCATATACAATGTGATGTGTACACTTAAAATTATACAATGCCATGGCTTAGGTCTAGTCCCTTAAGGGGAGTTATACTGGGCTTACTGTGACTGTTGCAGTGGTTGCCCCTTGCGGGGCGAGGACATTAGGGCAGCGCACTACTCTAAGTGGCCCTCATGAACTCGCGTGTGCGTGGGCTCGTCCGCCCGGTTCGTCTTCTGCTTCTGTATCCTCGTGGTTGTTGCGGTCATCGTCGTCTTCGTAGAAGGCCTTGAGATCGGCCAGCCCGGCGGTTCGTCGCTGCCGTCCTGTGTGCTTTTGTAGGCGTACTATGTTCGGGGAGAGGAACCTGAGTACTCGGTACGGTCCTTCGTACTTGGGTGCCAGTTTTGCAGCGAAGTTGTCGGACGCTTTGGAGAGGTGGTGTTGTCGTAGCATGACGAGTGTTCCGATTGTGGGTCTCCATTCTCGTCGTCGAAGGTTGTATGCCCGTCCCTGGTCTTGTGATGCGCGTTGGGTGTTTTGCCGCACCACTTGGAAGATGTCACGTAGTCTCGTAGCTTTGTCGAAGGGTGCTTCCATGCCTTCGCCTAGGCCTGGAGTTGTCTCTTCGTATAGCGCTCCGGGTAACCGGGGCTCACGTCCGAGGACGAGGAACGCTGGGCTGAACCCCGTCGTGTCGGAGGTGCTGCTGTTGATCGCCAGGCTGAGTTTGGGAAGTAGATCGTCCCACGTCCGCTGGTCTCCGTCGATGTATTGTGCAATCATGGTTTTGATTGTCCGGTTAGCCCGCTCAGTTGGATTCTGCTGTGGGGTATAGGGAGCCGTGTGTTCCAGTTCTATTCCGGCCAGCTTGCAGAAGTGTCGAAAAGAGCGACTCGTAAACTGGGTACCATTGTCGCAAACGAGCCTTCTGAGGACACCGAATCGACCCAGAATTCTTTCTCGAAATGCCTTTTCCAGCAGGGCAGTGGTGGCTTTGCGCAGGGGGACCAGTTCTACCCAATTACTAAAGGCGTCGAAGAACACCAATAGCATGGTATTCCCGTGCTTGGATCGCGGCAAAGGACCCACGAAGTCGGCGCAGAGGATGTCAAGTGGTCCTTGAGCCTGACGTGTCAGCATTTGTCCAGCCGGTTTGACTTGACTCACCTTGAATCTTTGGCAACTGACACATCGTCGAATGTAGCGGGCGACATCTCGGTAGAGTCCAGGCCAGTAGTACCGCTGGATAATCCGGGTGGTCGTCTTCCTGATTCCCAGGTGGCCCGCTGTCGGATGATCGTGGCATTCCTCTAGTACTCGGTGTCGGTGGTTCTTGGCTACACATAATTTCCACCGGATGGGGTCCTCCTCAACTGATCTGTTACTGGCCTGTTTGTAGATCTGCCCATTTTCTATGATAAAATCTGACAACTTCTCTGGTTGTTCCTGGATCCGCTTGTATAACCGTCTCAGCCATGGACATGTGTTTTCTTCTTCTTCGGCGCGTTGCAATGACTCCACTGGTTGTCGTGAGAGGGTGTCGGCCACGACATTCTGGCTTCCTCGTCGATAGTGGATATCGAACTGATATTGTTGAAGTTCCAATGCCCATCGAGCATTGCGTCCAGTGGGATTATCTATGGAGTTCAGCCATTTTAATGCGAGGTGATCCGTAATCACATAAAAATGGTAGCCCTCCAAGAAACATCGAAGCTTCCGGATGGCCCATACGATGGCCAGACACTCTTTCTCGGTGGCGGAGTAGTTTTCTTCGGCCCTGAGTAACCGGCGGCTGGCGTAGGCGATGACCCGCTCTTCTCCCGCTATCTGCTGTGTCAATACGGCTCCGAAGCCGTACGCACTGGCGTCTGTCTGCAGAACGAATCGCTCGTTGAAATCCGGGCAAGCTAGCACTGGTGCCTGAGTCAATTTTTCCTTCAGCGCTTCGAAAGCCTGCTGTTGCTCCTCTGTCCAAACCCACTTTTGGTCCTTTTTCAGGAGGGTGGTCATTGGCTGCACTATGGTGGCGAAGTTGGGGACGAAACGACGATACCATGAGGCCATTCCGATGGCCGCCTTCCGATGGCCGCCTTCCGATGGCCGCCGCAGCTCCTTTAACGTGGTGGGTGGTGTCAGTCCTTGGACTGCGATGACTTTCTCGGGGTCGGTGTGAATGCCGTGTTCGCTGATCACATGTCCGAGGTAAACCAGGCTCTTCTTGAAGAAACTGCATTTGTTTCGGTTCAGCCTAAGATTGGCCTCTCGCAACCTTCGGAAGACTTCTCGCAAGTTCTTGATGTGCTCCTCTAGGCTTGACCCGATGACAATGATATCGTCCAAATATGCAAAGGCATATGGCTGCATGTCGGGCCCGATGACACTGTCCAAGGCTCGTTGAAAAGTCGCTGGTGCTGAGTGAAGGCCAAATGGCATGACCATCCAGTGGAAGAGCCCCCGGCCCGGCACGGTGAATGCGATGGCTTCTCTGCTACTCTCGGCTACCGGGATTTGCCAGTATCCATTCTTCAGATCCAATGTTGAAATATAATTGGCGTTCCGGAGCCTCTCCAGGATGTGGGTGATGCGTGGTAGTGGGTATGCGTCTGGCACGGATCGAGCGTTTAGTTGTCGATAGTCCACGCACATACGCATCTCTCCGGTCTTCTTTCCCACCAGTACGATTGGGGCACTGTGAGGGCTCCTGGATGGCTCGATTCGTCCGTCTCGAAGTAGTTCTGTCACTTGTGCATCGATGATCTTCTGCATGGCGGGATTCTTCGGAAAGTATCGTTGTTTCACGGGCTTGTCGTCTCGCATGGTAATGGTGTGCTCGGCAATGTGCGATATCCCGCTCAGCCCTTCAAACTTCGCCAATTCTTCCTCCAGGAATTTTGCTGCTTCAGGCGTGGGGGGCTGCGTGGGGACTGGATCTGGCTGCCATGGAGAGAGTTCGTCTAGTTCCATGGCGGTGACGGCTGCTAGAATGGCACTGTCGTAGTCATACTGGTCGTTCGTTCGAAAGGGGTTCTTCTTTCGTGCTGTGTTTGCGCGTGGTGTACGGAAAGGGTTCCTTTCCCGTGCGGTCATTGCGTCGGCTAGGGGTTCTAGGTCGTAGCTCCGTTGTGCCAACGCCCTGCATTTGCGGGGGAGTTGGGTTGGCCTGGTCTCTGTAGATGGTCTCGACGCTAGTGGAGTGCCGTCGGGGCTTAGCGTTAAGGCTTTTCGTTTCCTGCCTTGGGTGAAGTCCTTGGTCAGCAGGGCACGTTTTCCCCAGGTGTCCGTGTTGCTCTGCTGCTCTGCAGGAGGCGCCTTGGTCGACGAGGCGCGTGTGCTCGTCGACGCCAAGGTTCCTGCGCTGTGTCGTGGCGATGTCGTGGATCCCTTGGTTAACGAGGCGTGAGTGCTCGTTGACGCCAAGGTGTCCGTGTTTCTCTGCTGCTCTGCAGGTGACGCCTTGGTCAACGAGGCGTGAGTGCTCGTTGACGCCAAGGTGTCCGTTTTTCTCTGCTGCTCTGCAGGAGGCGCCTTGGTCGACGAGGCGCGTGTGCTCGTCGACGCCAAGGTTCCTGCGCTGTGTCGTGGCGATGTCAAGGATCCCTTGGTCAACGAGGCGTGAGTGCTCGTTGACGCCAAGGTGTCCGCTTTTCTCTGCTGCTCTGCAGGAGGCGCCTTGGTCGACGAGGCGAGTGTGCTCGTTGACGCCAAGGTTCCTGCACTGTGTCGTGGCGGTGTTGAGGATCCCTTGGTCAACGAGGCGTGAGTGCTCGTTGATGCCAAGGTGTCCGTTTTTCTCTGCTGCTCTGCAGGAGGCGCCTTGGTCGACGAGGCGCGTGTGCTCGTCGACGCCAAGGTTCCTGCGCGGTGTCGTGGTGTTGAGGATCCCTTGGTCAACGAGGCGTGAGTGCTCGTCGACGCCAAGGTGTCCGTGTTTCTGTGCTGCTCTGCAGGAGATGCCTTGGTCGACGAGGCGAGTGTGCTCGTCGACGCCAAGGTTCCTGCGCTGTGTCGTGGCGGTGTTGAGGATCCCTTGGTCAACGAGGCGTGAGTGCTCGTTGACGCCAAGGTGTCCGTGTTTCTGTGCTGCTCTGCAGGAGATGCCTTGGTCGACGAGGCGAGTGTGCTCGTCAACGCCAAGGTTCCTGCGCTGTGTCGTGGCGGTGTTGAGGATCCCTTGGTCAACGAGGCGTGAGTGCTCGTTGACGCCAAGGTGTCCGTGTTTCTCTGCTGCTCTGCAGGAGACGCCTTGGTCGACGAGGCGCGTGTGCTCGTCGACGCCAAGGTTCCTGCACTGTGTCGTGGCGGTGTTGAGGATCCCTTGGTCAACGAGGCGTGAGTGCTCGTTGACGCCAAGGTGTCCGTGGTTCTCTGCTGCTCTGCAGGAGACGCCTTGGTCGACGGGGCGCGTATGCTCGTCGACGCCAAGGTTCCTGCACTGTTTCGTGGCTGTGTTGCGGATCCCTTGGTCAACAAGGCGTGAGTGCTCGTTGACGCCAAGGTGTCCGTGTTTCTTTGTTGCTCTGATTGGTTTGGGCTATTGACCGAAAGGATGGTCGACCCGCTTGAAGCCGCCGTGCTTCCGGTTGTCGGGGGTCGAGCGCTGTGGTCGTTTTCGGGATCGGCGAACGTGACTTTGCGTGACTGTGGCGATGCGACTGCTGTTGGTGGAAAGCCGGGAGGTTGGCGTAACTTTAGTTGTAGGTACGCCCTTCCACAGTGGATCCTGGCGCGGATACCACAAAGGAAATCGAGACCCAGGATGACATCGTCCAGCACTGTTGACAGAACTAGCAGCGATACCTGGGTCTCCTGTTGGTCGAGGCGCACCTTTGCCATTATCGCCTGGGTTATGTCTTTCCGAGTTCCGTCCGCCAGGCTGATCCTGGTCCTCACTTCTCGTCGATTCTCAGCAGTTCCCAACTCTTCGGCCACCCTCTGACTGACGAACGACCGAGTTGCTCCAGTGTCAAGAGTCGCCGAGAAGGCTCTCCCATTGATGGTCACTAGAGCTGCGATCCTTCCTCCGACCATGCTCAATGGGTGAGGGACTCCGGGTCCTGAGTGCGTGTAGGGACACGGGCGGAGACACGATCCGTTTCCCCGACTCGGTCTTCCGGAAGCAGTAGATGGTCCTGATATTTCGGTGGCCACAATCCCAACAGAAAAGCTTCCGCCGATTGGTGCATGTTGGGCTGGCGTGTCCTACCTCCCCACAGTTTCGGCATGCTCGACTCACATCGATTGGCCGTTCTTCCTCTTGATTGATCACTCGCGCAACTCCATGCGATGTCCCGTTTGTGATGCCTTGCGCCGTTGTGGTTTCGTTGCTGGAGTACGTTGCGCGGGGCCGATGGGTTGGTCCGGTTCCGCTGCTGCGAGGGGAATCACGGTCTCGTGCAGTCTCGTACGCTGCGACAAGCTGGGTGAGCTCTGTAAGGGAATTGAAGTCCTGTCTTCTGGTATACATTTGGTACTCCGGTCGGAGATTCTCGTAGATTCGTTCCAGTTCCTGCTCCTGCGTGAACTTGGCACGCTGCATCATCAGTCGTAGTTCTATCATATAGTCTCTGAAGGATTCTCGGGGCTTCTGTTCCCGGCTCCGGATGGTGTCTTCCAAGCGTTGGAAGTATCGGGGTGGTAAGAAAAACTCCAGAAATTCCTTGCGAAAATCTGTCCAACTCTGGCCCTGCATCTGAAAGGTCCGGAACCATCCTTCAGCTTTACCTGTCAGGAGTCCCGAGATAGCCCGAGGCAGCTGTTCTGGGCTCCCGCCGTAGGATTCGACTCGCTCCTCCAGTCGCTCGATAAATGCCAGTGGGTCCGTCTGACCATTAAAGGTGAGTCCCCACTTCCTGAGCTTGTCCGCCAGGAGAGAGTATGAAATCTCTCCTCCACACCCTGGGCGAAATGCTCGTTGGGCCGGGAGACTATGTGCTTGGTCGGGATCGCCGTTCGATGACGGATCCGTCACCACTGTCCGGGGTCCGATGCTACTGGACACGGGACGTCTGTGCTCGTGGCTTGGCTCGGGTAGGACCTCAAGAGGCTGCCCTGAAAGGGTACGTGATTGGTCGTAGCCCGATGACGCTGTAGCCGGGTGGTTCCTTGGTCCGGTGCTGGATCCTCGGCTCGTACTGGGCAGGTTCGGTATGACCAGTCGTTGGATTCCTTGACGCGGAGGGTTATCATCTGTGGCCGGTGTGTTGTCCTCGGAACCCTGGGTAGTGATGTTTAGTTCCGGCACTGCCAGTTGAAGTTTCCGCTCATCCATGTCTTCCTCCCTCTTTGCTCGAGTCTCAGGCCCTGGTGATGTGGCTGGGCTTCGATGCTCCCTGGGACTCGGAATGTTCCCGAAGTGCGAGTTCAATTCGTCCAGCCTCGCCTGTACTTCCTCGGAGTGTCCGCCCCGTCCAATGAAATTTGAGATCCGGACGCGTAGCTCCTCTACGGTACCGGCTTCTCCGAGTCCGAACTCATTGGCCAAGCTCTGTAGTTCGTCCTTCCTACGGGAGTTCAACCAGCGGGTGCCCATCGTGTTGCGGGATCGCGGTGTTTGTTCTTCGTGCACGGTATGGCACTGAAGGATTGGTGACTCTTTCTGAAGGTACGTGGCACGTGGTATAACAGGACACGCGGCGCGACACTGGATTCAGGGATCCTGGGTCAAGATATGTTTCTCAGCGTTAGTGTACGAGGCGCGGCACTGGGATCAGGGATCCTTCGAAAGGATATGCAGTGGCTGGACACGGGGCGCGGCACTGGATTCAGGGATCCTGGGTCAGGATATGTTTCTCAGCGGTCGTGTACGAGGCGCGGCACTGGGATCAGGGATCCTTCGAAAGGATATGCAGTGGCTGGACACGGGGCGCGGCACTGGATTCAGGGATGCTGGGTCAGGATATGTTTCTCAGCGTTCGTGTACGAGGCGCGGCACTCGGATCAGGGATACTTGCTGGTCTTTTGTAGTCTTGGGCGTGATGCTTCCTGGTCGAAGGCTCGGACTTGATTCTCCCTCCTGGGCTCGGACTCCTCCTTTTATTGCTGCTACCAAGCTTTTTCTCAGAGGGCTCTGCTGCCGAGCGAAGCCCTCTCTCTCCTCTGCTGTCACCTTGTCGCTGTGTCGTCGTGTCGCCGCTGCCCGCGTTAAGGATGCTGGGCGCCCTCTCTTGACCGCCGAGACACGCTACCCGTGCCTGATCGTCGCGTACCGCGGCCGAGCGGCTGTGGTTCGCCTTGTCGCCGTGTCGCGGTGGTCGCCCTCTCTCTCCGATGGTATCGATGCGCCGTTGTCGCTTGGCGCCTCGGCGCCCGCTGCTGCTGTCTGGCCGCGCAAGGCACGTGGAGGGGCCAAGCTCTTCTCCAGGCGTCACGTGCCGTCTCTCTCGCACGTGGTGTGGCGTGGCGTTGGCGTTGTTCCTAATTCTCTCTGGCGTGTCGGTGGCCGTGCCTACTGTACCCGGGCGATCGCTTTTTGAATCAGGGCTTGCGGTTGTTTGCTAGGGGGAGGGGGGGGAAAAACCAGCCTCGGCTGTATTTGAACCAGAGAGTGAAGATTGGTGCTCTGCTCCTGTTTTCCTATGCCTGATGCTGCTGTCGCTGCTGCTGTCTGCCCACGCTTGGTTTGATGGCACAACCTTGTGGCCGGGCTACGTGGCCGCGTGATCCCGCTACTATTCTGCTGCTCTGGTTACTGTACTTTTCGGCTTTCTGACTTGCCCGGGGTTCCGCAGGGCGCGGAGGGCGTTTTTCAGCTTAGAAATTCGGGGGGTGGGGGTTCGATGCTTAGTTATGCTTGCCACTCGTTACATCACTTATTTCCGAACTACCTCTTCCCCGATCCGCTCTCAGGTCCCTGCTCGGGCGCCATCTGTAAGGAAGTTCCTGTCTCAGGCCGGGGTACAGCCTCTCAGTCTGTCCAAGGCCCGGTCCCCATACAGAATTATTTGTATTAGGGGACCATAGAGAGGGATCGGACGGACGAAGTGTAGGGGAGGGACGGGTGGCGCGTGCACTCCGCGCGGTGCCGACGTTTGCCGTGGTCGGGGCCTCGACCAGGGGTGTGCTATGGGATGGCGTAGTTGGTGGGGATCTGGCACGCGCGCAGCCTGCAGGAGGTAGTACCCTCCACTCGTGGCCAGCGAAGGCGCCGCCGGGTACCCCGGGCCTGGGCGTGGGCGCGTGTTGCGGCTGGTGTGGCTGTTGGGGGGCCGGGGTACACGGGGCACGTGGTCGGTGGTACCCCCCACTCGTAGCTAGCGAGTATGGCGCCGCATACCCCTCGGCCTGGGTACAGGCGCGGGAGGCGTGCTGCGTGTGGTGTGGCCGAGTTGGTGTGCCGGGATGGAAGGGAAAGGGGATGGAGGGGGGAGCATTCAACGGGAAGGGGCGACCACCGGCTTGGCAAATCGCGTGGCGTCCGCGTACACGATTGCCCAGCGGTGATCCCCGAGGATGAGGAAAGGCTACGAGGAGGTAGTTCTACGGGAGGGGAATCTCAGTCCGTGGAAGTCGTGGCATCCGCGTACATCTCCACTGGCTGAGTTCCCGCCATGCAAAGGGAATATTAATTCGGCACCCAATACGGGAAAGGGGTTAAGAATCGAGGGCTTGCGGGCTATAGTATTAAATGATCGATGCATATAGATAAAATTCAAAAATCTTCTGCTAATATTTCACTTTATTTGTCTGATTCCTGTAACTATTATTTTTATTCTTAGGGGTCCCTGTCGCACCTAGCTTCTCTTCCCTAGCTCGCTTACGCGAGGCCAGCTTACCCGCTGTCTCCTCTCGGCATCCTGGCTGTCGTTGATCCTGGCTGCTGGCACTTTTAATAACTACTTTGTGACCGCGCACTTCTGCCTTTCTTGGCTGCTCAATATCGACTCCTCTTCTTGGCTGCTCAAAATCGACTCCCGTATCCATTTTTCGGCCGGAAACTCCAGGCCTCCAGGCTCGAGCCTCTGCCTGTAGCCTCTGCCGGCGTTTGTCGCTTGTCGTCGCGTAGGTGATCGACGCTCGCTCTCTGCTGTCGCTGCTCTCTCTGCCGCTCTCGGCTGCGGCTCCTGTTTACCGTTACTTGAGTGTCGGGGTATTGCGTTGTCGATTTCTCGAACGTTCTGCTGCTGTTGCTGCTCTCTCTGCAGCTCTCGGCTGCGGCTCCTGTTTACCGTTACTTGAGTGTCGGGGTATTGCGTTGTCGATTTCTCGAACGTTCTGCTGCTGTTGCTGCTCTCTCTCCCTCTCTCGGCTGCGGCTCCTGTTTACCGTTACTTGGGTGTCGGGGTATTGCGTTGTCGCTTGTCTGTTAGTGATGCTCATTCTGGTTCTTGTCGGTGATGCTCTATACGGTTCCCGTGAACCGCAAGTGTTTTGTGATGGGCTCTGCCCCTTCACAACGTTAAGCCAAACAATAAATAACCAATGTCCAATAAATGAGCATTTTTAATCAAAATAAACCCATCGAGTAAGTCTATTTTCCGGGTGAGAACTGCGACATCAATTCTCAACCGAGAATATTGCGGTAAGGGCCAATCCAATCCTCAAATTACTCCTGATCTTCTGATAGGTCCCACGAGTGTGACAACGCCTCGTATTCCTTACCCTTATCCTTATAGTGGCCGAGCCCCCTTCAAGACCTCCGTCTCCAGAACAACGTACTCCAGCCGCGAAAAGAATCCGACCTGCGAGCGAGGGACCCCGGGCGGGAAGCGAACCGGCAGAGGATACCAATGTAGCCACGCCGCCCAAATGGCGGAACGCATACGTAAGTGGGGGATCCAGTTCAACGGACAGGACGATCCGCTGTCATTCATCGACCTTTTCGAAGAGCGCGCGCTTTCATACGGGGTAGACATGAACCATTTACCCCGCGCCATGGCAGAAATCCTCACGGACAGAGCCAGTCGCTGGTTCCGGACCAGCCGACTACAAAGCGTCCCATGGACCGATTTCCGCAGGGAATTCTTGGCGTTCTTCTTGTCACCGCGGTATTTTGAACAATTGGAGGATCAGATCCGGGATCGCAAGCAAGCGGTAGGAGAACCCTTTAAAGACTTCGTTATCGAGCTCCGGTTACTCATGCACCATGCCGGATACGACACCACCAAGGAACTCTACAGGATCTACGACAACATTTTGCCGGCGTACCAACTGTACGTGCGGAGACACGAACTACGAAGCCTGACGCAGCTTACGACATTGGCCACGGAGTTCGAGAGCATCCAGGAACGGAATGCACCGGTAATTCCCCTTCCCCCGCGGAACATGCCGCGTTACACTAGGCCGACGGCGAATCAGGCCCCCAAGGAAGGTGAATCCAACCGGACACCGTTCCGGAGACCCCCGTGGGACTCAACCGAATTAGCAAGGAGACAACCTATGAACCGAAGCAACGCTCCGGCGCAGGAAGTCGCGCATCGCATGGTAACCACCCCCATCGTGAATCCGCGCATGGCATGCCGCCGCTGTGGTGAAACTGGCCACGCTTCTCCGAACTGCACCAACCCTTCGATTCTGTTCTGCTGGGTATACGGTAAGCGCGGTGTACGGACGATCGAGTGTTGTCGCCGGGACACGTCGGGAAACGACACGCGTCCTCGACTGACACGGGAACAGTCGGGAACGACGCCCTCCCAAACCCGGAACTAACTAACCCCCTACACCTACACGATGGCCGGATAGTGGCGAGAGTGACCATAGGAGGACAAGAGGCGGAGGACACTATTGACACCGGGGCGTCCCGGAGCTTCGTCAGTGCTGACCTCGCCCGACAACTGGACAATAACACCAATCTTCGGGAGGCATGCGTGCAGATCCGACTGGCCGACGGCTCAGTGCGCGAGATCACGCAAATCCTACTGGCTTACATCCGGTTAGACAGACGGGAAGTCCAGATACCTCTCCTAGTCTTACCCAACATGTTGGAACAAGTCATTCTGGGTCTGAATTTCTTATGCGCGATCGAAACAACGATCAAATGCCTCTCCTAGTCTTACCCAACATGTTGGAACAAGTCATTGTGGGTCTGGATTTCTTATGCGCGATCGAAACAACGATCAAATGCGGCACCACCCTCCTACAACTCCGAAGCCGTCGCCCCATGGCAAACCCCCCCGCGGTCACTGCCAGTCAAGTTCCCACCACAGGAACGGAAAAACCGAGATCCAGGGCAGTCCCGGAAAACTCGCGTTCGAGGAAAACTACGACGGACACCATGCCCAAACAACGAGCGCCCAGCACAAATTCTAAGACCACAACGGAACGCACGATTCCCAGGCCAAATACGAAAAGCACAAACCTTAGGCCCGCCACGGAACGCACGATTCCCAGGCCAACGATAGGTGACACGAGCTCCCATCCTGCGGCGCAGAATGTAAGGAGATCAACCGAAGCCCACGGCGCGGTGATCACTAAGACTAAGGAAACCAGAGCAGCCTCCCCACAGGCAATCGTTCCTTCACAACCGAGGTCTCCGCCTAACGACCAAGCGCCCAGACGGGTGATCGATGTAGACACCGGGGTCAACAATAGCATCCACGCTATCTCCCCAACACAAATGACTCCTCAACTAGCGTCCCAACCCCTGGCCCAGGTACCCAACCAAACCCCCGCAAGCACCCCTTCTCTAAACGATACCACCCCAGTCGTCGCCAACATGAGGGAACACCCTCGAGGGGTGGAACCACCGAGCGCGTTCGACACGACCCTCCTGCCGGAAGACCCGAATCGAGCTTTCAGCTTAGAGAGGGACAGCTTAAAGACGAGCCAGAACGAACCAACGATCCCTGGCCACTCGAACTTGCGTCACAGACCCAGGAATTCCTGGATGAGGAACGGCCGAAGTTCGAAAAGCTTCAAGGTACCACAGACCTAACGGAGCACACCATCGTCATGCGGGACAACCGGCCAATAAAACAGAGGTATTACCCCAAGAACCCCGCCATGAGGCGAATTATCGACGAGCAAATCGACCAACTAATAGCCGAAGGACTCATCGAACCTTCTCAAAGCCCTCACAGCGCACCAATTGTTCTCGTGCGCAAAAAGAACGACAAATGGCGTATGTGCGTAGACTATCGCCAGCTCAACGAACGCTCTATCCCGGACGCCTATCCATTACCGAGGATCAATTACATCCTAGAACGCCTGAAGAATGCACGTTTTATAACCACGCTAGATCTGAAGAACGGGTATTGGCAAATACCTATGGCCCTCGACAGTAGGGAAGCCACCGCTTTCACGGTGCCAGGAAGAGGTCTGTACCAATGGAAGGTAATGCCCTTTGGATTACACTCCGTAGGGGCAACGTTTCAACGGACGCTAGACACGGTCATCAGCGCAGATATGGAACCCTACGCATTCACGTACTTAGATGACATTGTCATCATCGGGAAGGATTACACGGAACACCACCACAACGTAAAAGAGGTCTTCTCTCGACTTCTCAAGGCAAACCTGCGAATCAACGCAGAAAAGTGTACTTTCTTCCAACGACGCATCAAATATTTGGGACACATGATCAGCGAGGAAGGTATCCATACCGACCCCGACAAGGTAGCCGCCGTAAGAGACTTGAGCCGGCCCACCAACTTGAAGGAACTCCGACAATGCATAGGGATGGCGTCATGGTACCGAAGGTTTGTTCCCAATTTTGCCACAGTGGTCCAACCAATGTCACAATTGCTAAAGAAGGGACAAACATGGACATGGGAACAGGAACAACAAGACGCCTTCGAAAAGCTAAAAGAGTTACTTACTACCGCCCCCGTACTCGCCTGCCCAGATTTAAACGTCAAATTCTCTTTACAAACGGACGACAGTAACGTAGGCGTGGGCGCAGTCCTCACCCAGGAGATCGAAGGGAAAAAGCGCGTCATCGCATACGTCAGCCGACGACTCAACAAGGCGGAAGAGAACTCCTCTTCCACCGACAAAGAATGCCTAGCCGTCATATGGGCAATACGAAAACTACGATGCTACCTAGAGGGCTACCGCTTTGACGTGGTAACTGACCACCTCGCGCTGAAATGGTTAAACACCCTGGAAAGTCCATACGGTAGAGTGGCACTTTGGGCACTCGAGCTACAACAATACCAATACGACGTGCATTATCGCGCCGGGAAACAAAACGTAGTGGCGGACGCATTGTCCAGGCAGCCCTTGGAAACACTCGCACGCGTCGAAGAGGAACCCGACTGTTGTCCCTGTCGAAGGATAAACGAAGGATACAACAAGTCCACGACGAGCCCCAAAAATATCCGGACTACACCTACGAGAACGGTCAACTTTACCGAAATCTCGGCCACGGACCTTTTGGAACGGAGTCTTGGAAGCTCTGCGTCCCAAAAGATCGCCGGACGAGGGTACTCCACGAATGCCACGATCAACCAACAGCTGGTCACCTCGGCATACAGAAGACCATCGCCAGGGTTTCCCAACGGTATTATTGGCCCGGGTTCTATCGAGACGTAAGACGTTACATTCGCAACTGCGTAAGTTGTCAGAAGTTCAAGGCCATGCAACGCAAACCAGTGGGCAAGATGCTCACTCGCAAGGCGGAGGAGCCGTTTGTTACCTTGTGCGCAGATTTCGTCGGACCACTGCCACGGTCCAAGCGAGGGAATACGATGCTGCTAGTATTTTTCGACACCTTCTCCAAGTGGGTCGAACTAATACCCCTCAAAAAGGCAACCACGGCTAACCTCGAACGAGCGTTCCGCGAACGAATCCTCAGCAGTTTTGGGGTACCGAAATTATTCGTCTGCGATAACGGTACCCAGTTCACCAGTCGCTCGTTCCGAACGTTCCTCCAAGTCGCAGGCATCAAACTGCAGCACACCGCTCCATATTGTCCCCAGGAAAACCCCACAGAAAGGGCGAACAGAACTGTGAAAACAATGATCGCCCAATTCATTGACGACCACCAGAACACATAGGACGAACTATTACCCAAAATGTTGTTGGCCATAAATTCTAGCGTCTCCGAGACCACCGGATTCAGCCCTGCGTTCCTTTTACACGGAAGAGAGCCCAGGTTGCCCGGCGCTCTATACGATGAAGTCACACCAGGGACAGGGAGCACCCCGGAGACGGCTACTGACAAAGCGTCAAGACTGAAAGAGATCTTTTCCATCGCCCGAAGAAATATCCAAAGGGCAAGTCAAGAGCAAGCGCGCCACTACAATCTCCGTCGCAGGCAATGGCGCCCTACGATCGGCTCATTGGTCCTCGTACGACAACACCACCTGTCAAATGCAGCCGAAGGTTTTGCAGCCAAACTGGCCCCAAAGTTTGACGGACCATACCGGGTAAAAGGTTTTCCGTGAAATTACAACACACAAGCAGCCGGAAGCACGAGGTCGCCAATGTCCACGATCTGAAAGAGTTCAACGACCCCGAACTCGATAATCCAGCCGCCGACACGGATGCCACGGCGGCATAATACCGAGTTTGACCGGGGATCGACACCTATATTAATCGATGCCCTGGCCTTCGTCGATCAGTACGCCACTACCCACGGAACAGACCAGACCAAATCAACCAACTCAAAAGGAGCAAAAAAAAAAAAAATAAAGAAAAAAAAAAAAAATTAAATATATTGCAAACACACACCAAAACAAAAAAAAACATATATTTCTTATTGAATTCTTTTCCGCTTACACTTATACCTAAGTTTACGTAATCTACACTTGCTGACACTATATTTCTGTAACTGTGCCGACCTAAGGCATCGAACCCTTTAAAAGCTTAAGTAATATCCGTATTATAACTCAAACGAGAACTAGCACCGCTACCATCGACACCCAAAACTTCATTAAGCCAACCCACCATGGATCACCAAGAAGCCGCAACACCCGCAGAGGCACCCGAGATCATCTATATCGATGACTCTACCGACTCTGAAGACTCAGAGTCTGGGGCACCCACGTTCGGGAGAACCAAAGCCCCACCGCGGTCCAAGAACGGAGACCATCGTCCGCCCCACGACATCCCAGAACCCAACTATGAACCGTCGTGGTCAACCGCCAGCACCCCTATCCGCGGCGAAGAGCAAGACGACGTCCCAATCTCCAACGGTGGCGCATATGCCGACATAGGGCGGGACGCCCCCCCCCCAGAGCGACCCCGAAAACGGGCGAAGGTGCAACGGAACGACGAAAACACCCTGACCCCCCAGCAACGGAGCACACCCAGCGCGAACCAGCGGTGACTACGCCAAAACACGCCAAGGTACTCCGTACTGTCCCGAGCCCGGCTCGGGGGTCGGTAAAGGAAGACCCTCCCATCGGTAACCCCGACTCCACGTCAGGAACCGAAAACGTCCCTCCAGTTCAACAAGCGGAGCTGACCAAACACATGGAGAGACGGGAAACGGGGCAGAAGGGTGACTACGCTACCCCAACCCTACTGGGGCTATAGCTGCCACCCATACTAGACACACCGGAAAGCCTCTCGCCCCCGGTAGCGACCAGCGGGTTCGACGATATATCCATCGAGGAGCTACTGACGGTAGCTGCCGGAGACCAACCCGAAATGGACGACGAAGAGCTCGAGGGGCTGCTATGCTTCTTACAGGAAGACTTCCAGCCAGAAGATGACAGCCTGGTCGAAGAAGTCGGAAGGGACGCCGACTGGATAGTCGTTCCGCCAGATTGGCAGGTCAACATCACGGGCCGAGTAGTGCCTACTGACTTGGTCGAGGAGGTGCAGTGCCGCATGAAACGGGCGGACAGGATCCGCTGCAGTGTTTGGTTCTGGACTTACACGCGCGCCGTTCGGCCACGTGACTATCTCTCCTACACCCATCCATAACTCTCCTACCAATACCTCAACTGTGACCCAAAAACTTTCCCCTCCCACTAAGGTTCGATCCGCGGATGCTAGGTTCCGAGCGTTCTAGCGAAAGAAGTGCTAGACACTTACTCGGGAACCCGGCCGCGAGATAGACGTTGCTTCGCGCAGCAACTTACAATAAAATACTATACGCCGTACGTTAGGCCAAACAATAAATAACCAATGTCCAATAAATGAGCATTTTTAATCAAAATAAACCCATCGAGTAAGTCTATTTTCCGGGTGAGAACTGCGACATCAATTCACAACCGAGAATATTGCGGTAAGGGCCAATCCAATCCTCAAATTACTCCTGATCCTCTGATAGGTCCCACGAGTGTGACAACGCCTCGTATTCCTTATCCTTCTCGACTCCACGAGTGTGACAACGCCTCGTATCCCTCATCCTTCTCGACTCCACGAGTGTGACAACGCCTCGTGCCCTTCACTATCTTCTCGATCCAACTCATACGGGCACGGTTACGCCTCATTCTCCTCCACTCTTGCTTCTAGCCTACTTAGGGCCGACCCCGTTTCCTGTAGAGGTTCCAGCAAACTACAAATTTCTTGTAGTAGGATCCTGGAGAAGACTGAGCTTACCTCAGCCTGAAATAGGAGCATTACAGAATTATACACCGTGGTTTCTTCCCATTTATAGATACAATTATTCCTTGCATGAACCATATAGGGTCCTGTGCTCGGATTATAATTCCCTTTACCATATTATATCTACCACTAACTCCCTTCCTAGTCTTAAATTACTGATACTCTTATATCTTTCCCGTAATTAGTAATTATTTCATTTCTTTAGTTAGATTAGTTCTACTTTTCATCCAATACTGTCTATCTATATAGCCTATCTTTCCTGCATGTCCGCGATCGGTTTGGTTAACGTGTCACGCATTACATTAAAATTAGAAAGAACTTCGGACTCAGTCCGCGAAGTGCTCAAGGTCAGGAAACAGGCGAGGAGGAGTTAAAAAAAAAAGAAAAATCTGTGGAACCCACAATTCTTAAGACATAATAAAACCAGAAAAGCATTATCATGGAGAATGAAAAACGTTCGATTCTTTTTGTAGCAATCAGACGTGTTTTTGCTTTGCCCTCCGCTTACTTTCAACCCATTTTGCTTAAACAGCCGGTGTTTTATAAAAATAACCCCTAAAAAAATTCATAAAGTAACAACCTTGTTCAAATCATGAACACATTATCGTACTTAAAGAATAAGAGTCTTTACACATTCACGGAGATAAACAGAAATCCAATATATTCTAAGTAAAAGACATACATAAAGTATAGAGTTTATGACTGTTAGGGTGCGATCATCTCATGTCAACTCATTAACAAACACGACATCCCAAAGTCAAGTGCAGTAAGCAATTAAGACCCTAATTTAGTCCAAAAATACTGATGCTTGCATGCAATCAGTTGGTCACTCACAGCAGCATTGCAGCCGATCCGTGGGTCTAGCGATAAGAATAGAATAGAATACAAAATTGTCCCCATCCCACACTGTAAAATTACATAAAAGGCCCGACGTTGATGAAATAAAACCAGATTGAATTTACAACTCAACTCACAAGTGTCTAGATTTTTCTTTTAAAGCCTAAACATTTTGGTCCTTCGAGACTCTCCGTTTGTTTCCCCCATGTGCTAAGAGCACGGAGTGTAAACCAGCTCCTTAAAGACTGCAGAAGTGTCTAGTACACCTACAGGTAAAGGTAGCAAAAATAAAAAACTCGAGTTTTCCCTCCTGAAGTAAGAGACCGAGTATAATATTAATGAAACAGAAGTTTCAATAAACAAGCAAAAATACATGCTATACAGGCAGTATTTTTGTAATAGATATCAAATAGATATCTATAGTGCGTATAATTTTTTACGCGGTGGTGGCGTATCAGAGGCCGTAACATCGAATAATAATTAAATAAAAATCCCCAACATCAAGTGCTAAAGAAAGTGAAGTGTTTTTAGAGCAACTGAAATTGGTTGTTGCGAAAAAAAACCAGTTCTATCGACCAACAACGGAACACAGCGTCAACAACAGCAGCAGAGATCAGCCGCCACAACAACAGCAATAACGGCGAAAGACAACAGCAACAGCAACAGTAGAAGAAAATCATCAGATAAAGCTGGGTATCCAGCACCGCGGAAACTAAAAATTACTGCCAAACTTCATATAAAAAAAACGGGGCCAGTAATTTTTCGTTTGTGTTTTCCTGGAGTCAGTATCCAGCAACGTAAACGGGATCCATGAATTTTTATCGATAGTATCGATATTCACACGAATGTGGACTGTGAGAACAGCTGATAGGGGTGCCAGTAAAATATATGTGCCTATTTTTACTGGAGTCAAAGTGAAAGGTGGGGGCAAAATTTGTGCGCAAAACCAAAAAGAGATATGCAAATGTTTAAAGTGAGGAGTGGATTGCTTTAATAAAAGCAGTTGAGGCAGTACCATGTCTTTAGCGGATCACGGAAAATGAGCATTTTGATAATTTTGACATGTTGGCGCCTCCAACTGTGCTGTACTTCTTCTTACAGCAATATGTGCCGCTACCAACACAATCACTTCTTCGTCAGAATTACTTTTCTTCCTTTTTTAATTTTAGTTTAATTTTCAAAATTGGCGCTGTTTACAAAACACAGCTGATTCATGAGAGTGGCAAATCACTTTTTAGGCTCTTGGTTACACTATTGTATTCGAGTTCCACACATCCGAAATAAGGAACAGTTTCCGTGCAGTAAAATTTCGCGGTGATGGATACAGGCCTTAAGTCAAAAATTTAAGTTACTATTCAGTCAAAGAATTAGTACAAGATGTTGACGAAACAGATTATAAAGCTGCTAGAGGCTCTTCAAAGTTCCAGTAAACACCAATGCCAGAATTCAATGCATTAATTCAAATCAAGAAATAATTGATCTACCTCAACAAGGAATTTTAACTGTAATGAATGATTGCACTGTGCGAACAGATGATAAAATGTTAATACCTCATCACAGTATTCATTCAGAAAACTATGAGGCAATTTCATCCTCTTATATAAGTAATATAAGTAAAATACCGAAAATTGTTTGGAATCCAATATCTATACCGTTTATTAACCATACGAATGAAATACATAAATTACAAAACGAATTAACATTGTTAAAAGAAGGTCATCATGAATTGAAAGGACTTAAGTTCCACTATGTGTCTATACATGCAGCCTTGATAATCGGAATAATAATTATGTTAATATTAATAATATATACCATAAGAAGAATTAAGGTAGCGCGAAGACTGCAAGCAATAGCATGTAGTATTCAACGTAGTGAGCTGGTGGATAGTGAAAAAGTTTTTCTGGGGCACGTGCTTGTTCCGGTCTCGTTGCAGTCGGGAGATGGGGTGGGTTAAGGATAGGAGCCGAAACTTTACCTGCTCAACTAAACACATTCATTTATTAAATATCGCGTGCGCTGGACAATCCGGTCTGTTTTTCAATTAAGGACAAATAGTAAATAGAGGAAGCTCCTAGCATTCCGACTTATCTATGTGGCGCAAGGTGAAAACGCGACCACCGATGCCCTCCCGTCCATAATCGCTAAGATCCAAAGAAAACGAAATGTAGCTAGCGATCCCAAAAATAAGTCTATTTGTACCTATCCCCTACACTACGCATGACCCCCAGAATTTAGTGCAACTAGCAAGAATTCATGTTATACTAAGTTTATTTAAATATGCAAGGAGAAGCATAAAACTACAAAATTCATATTCATATCTAATCACTTCATCTGGTAATACATTAAGAAAAAAATAAAGATGTAGAAGATAATATACGAGGAATAATATATGTATGTAGGTATGTATGAATGTAAATAAAATAAGTTGGGCATATAGAGGGGAAAGTTGTTAGGAATTATAATTGGAAGAATTATAGTTAATGAAGGAATATATATTATAAATATCATTAAGCAAAAAGAAAAGAATTTTATTTTTTTTTTGGTTGGCTGGTGTAGTTTTGTTTTTACATATTCCATGTAAGCAAATGCATGGAAGCTGGAGCTTGCCGATTCGGCTAGCGGGAAGGAAGCACAAAAGGGAACATGATAAAAATAGTTCTTTATCGCTCACCGTTTGGTATGCCGGTATGCAGGCATACAGTACTCCCTCGCAGAAAGGCGCCTTTCGCTGGGTTCGGTGTCGCGGATCTGGGTAATTAAATCGTTAGTGCTCCCTGTTGGCTTCCACCGAGTGCATACTGTGGTTCTCGTATTTTGATTCCTTTTTCTTTACCCAAAAATTGTTTTTCTTTTACATATGGTTTAAAGAAAATAGACGTTAACTTTCAGAATGAAAAAAAAGGAAATGAAAAAAAAGGAAATTTCTAAACTGGGGTGAAATGGTGTTGAGTGTTCATTAGCCGGCGTGGCCTCAGGTTCAAGAAGGTTCCTCTTAGGGGTGCTTCACGGTAGGCATTACAGACAGTGGCGCCTGCGCAGAGGTTATGACAAGGTCAGGTTGTGTCGATGAGATGTCTGCCAAAGTGTCGGAGCTGGGTTTTCCCAGGATCCCAAGAAAACTGCCCCCCACCCCAAGGTTAAATGTTGCTGCTCTGGGGGGGAGTGGGGGCCACAAGTTGGCTGAGGCGGCCTATCGGGAGCAAAGAAAGGAGCCTTAAGCTATTTCTGGAAGCTTCGTTCGTTGGCACAGGGCACATACCAGTTTTCCGGCTTTCCCTTGCCGAATTCGGGTTTCTCCTACCTTCTTTCCGGGACGTGGCGGGGTGCAAGGTTTATCTCTGGGCGTGGACGGGAGTGCACGCCAAAACCAAAGGTCACAATATGGATCTTGGCTTTTCGAATTTTACTTTCACTGTTAATCACGGAGCTAATTGCAAGCGTTTTTCTGGTTTATCTTTCTCGTTTTAGGTTAGCCACGTGGTGGTTGTTGCACTTTTCACTTAATTTTGGCAAGCTACCAACCGATTTCGGTGACGTCTTCTTGACAAGCGTCACTAACGAAAGCTTCGCGAGCACAGCTGTTCTGGAAGCTAAGCTCTGCTTTCTCCCCAAAATTATGCAGCGTGACTCTGTGAGCATAATTGGCCGAAGCTAATCACATGCAATATCGTTTTAGTGGATCCCAACTACATGGATCCCAACTGCAACTACCAGCGCCAGTACAAGCACTTCCCTATTCATTGAAATATACTTTAAGATAATCATCGACAAGAAAATAAAAAAAATGTACAAATAAAAATAGAAACTAAACCATGCCACTTCTGGTCCTTTGCAGAATGTTCAAAACATGAGCACATTTTCGTACTTAAAGAATTAGAGTCTACACATTTACGGAGATAAGCACAAAACCAATCTATTCTAAGTAAAAGACATACATAAAGTATAGAGTTTATGACTGTTAGGGTGCGATCTACTCATGTCAACTCATTAACAAACACGACATCCCAAAGTCAAGTGCAGTAAGCAATTAAGACCCTAATTTAGTCCAAAAATACTGATGCTTGCATGCAATCAGTTGGTCACTCACAGCAGCATTGCAGCCGATCCGTGGGTCTAGCGATAAGAATAGAATAGAATACAAAATTGTCCCCATCCCACATTGTAAAATTACATAAAAGGCCCGACGTTGATGAAATAAAACCAGATTGAATTTACAACTCAACTCACAAGTGTCTAGATTTTTCTTTTAAAGCCTAAACATTTTGGTCCTTCGAGACTCTCCGTTTGTTTCCCCCATGTGCTAAGAGCACGGAGTGTAAACCAGCTCCTTAAAGACTGCAGAAGTGTCTAGTACACCTACAGGTAAAGGTAGCAAAAATAAAAAACTCGAGTTTTCCCTCCTGAAGTAAGAGACCGAGTATAATATTAATGAAACAGAAGTTTCAATAAACAAGCAAAAATACATGCTATACAGGCAGTATTTTTGTAATAAATATCAAATAGATATCTATAGTGCGTATAATTTTTTACGCGGCGGTGGCGTATCAGAGGCCGAAACATCGAATAATAATTAAATAAAAAATCCCCAACATCAAGTGCTAAAGAAAGTGAAGTGTTTTTAGAGCAACTGAAATTGGTTGTTGCGAAAAAAAAACCAGTGCTATCGACCAACAACGGAACACAGCGTCAACAACAGCAGCAGAGATCATCCCCCACAACAACAGCAATAACGGCGACAACAGCAGCAGAGATCATCCGCCACAGCAACAGCAATAACGGCGAAAGACATCAGCAGCAGTAACAACGGAAGACAACAGCAGCAACAGCAGCAACAGCAGCAACAGCAGCAGCAACAACAGAAGAAAATCATCAGATAAGTCAGAAATTTAAGTTACTATTAAGTTAAAGAATTAGTACAAGATGTTGTCGAAACAGATTATAAAGCTACTAGAGGCTCAGGTCAAAGTAGCTAGTGAAGTAAAGACGATTGAAGCTGGTATATTGACCAGCGACGTAATCCGTACGCTAAGAGAGCTGAAAAATATAAATATAAAAAAAATATAAACCTATAAATATAGGTCGGTAAAGGAAGACCCTCCCATCGGTACCCCCGACTCCACGTCAGGAACCGAAAACGTCCCTCCAGTTCAACAAGCGGAGCTGACCAAACACATGGAGAGACGGGAAACGGGGCAGAAGGGTGACTACGCTACCCCAACCCTACTGGGGCTATAGCTGCCACCCATACTAGACACACCGGAAAGCCTCTCGCCCCCGGTAGCGACCAGCGGGTTCGACGATATATCCATCGAGGAGCTACTGACGGTAGCTGCCGGAGACCAACCCGAAATGGACGACGAAGAGCTCGAGGGGCTGCTATGCTTCTTACAGGAAGACTTCCAGCCAGAAGATGACAGCCTGGTCGAAGAAGTCGGAAGGGACGCCGACTGGTTAGTCGTTCCGCCAGATTGGCAGGTCAAACCACCATACACGAAAACTCTCCGAACCACCCACTTTTCTCCCATTACACGCGCGCCGTTCGGCCACGTGACTATCCCTCCTACAGCCATCCATAACTCTCCTACCAATACCTCAACTGTGACCCAAAAACTTTCCCCTCCCACTAAGGTTCGATGCGACGGTTTTCTTTTCGACAAAAGAAATTGCCCATCGGCGCACCGTCAGCACATATCCCCCCACCCATAAGTTTAAGCTAGCTAGTTCGATCCGCGGATGCTAGGTTCCGAGCGTTCTAGCGAAAGAAGTGCAAGACACTTACTCGGGAACCCGGCCGCGAGATAGACGTTGCTTCGCGCAGCAACTTACAATAAAATACTATACGCCGTACGTTAGGCCAAACAATAAATAACCAATGTCCAATAAATGAGCATTTTTAATCAAAATAAACCCATCGAGCAAGTCTATTTTCCGGGTGAGAGCTGCGACATCAATTCACAACCGAGAATATTGCGGTAAGGGCCAATCCAATCCTCAAATTACTCCTGATCCTCTGATAGGTCCCACGAGTGTGACAACGCCTCGTATTCCTTATCCTTCTCGACTCCACGAGTGTGACAACGCCTCGTATCCCTCATCCTTCTCGACTCCACGAGTGTGACAACGCCTCGTGCCCTTCACTATCTTCTCGATCCAACTCATACGGGCACGGTTACGCCTCATTCTCCTCCACTCTTGCTTCTAGCCTACTCAGGGCCGACCCCGTTTCCTGTAGAGGTTCCAGCAAACTACAAATTTCTTGTAGTAGGATCCTGGAGAAGACTGAGCTTACCTCAGCCTGAAATAGGAGCATTACAGAATTATACACCGTGGTTTCTTCCCATTTATAGATACAATTATTCCTTGCATGAACCATATAGGGTCCTGTGCTCGGATTATAATTCCCTTTACCATATTATATCTACCACTAACTCCCTTCCTAGTCTTAAATTACTGATACTCTTATATCTTTCCCGTAATTAGTAATTATTTCATTTCTTTAGTTAGATTAGTTCTACTTTTCATCCAATACTGTCTATCTATATAGCCTATCTTTCCTGCATGTCCGCGATCGGTTTGGTTAACGTGTCACGCATTACATTAAAATTAGAAAGAACTTCGGACTTGAGCAAAAATAGATGCTATACAGGCAGTATTTTTGTAATAGATATCAAATAGATATCTATAGTGCGTATAATTTTTTACGCGGTGGTGGCGTATCAGAGGCCGTAACATCGAATAATAATTAAATAAAAAATCCCCAACATCAAGTGCTAAAGAAAGTGAAGTGTTTTTAGAGCAACTGAAATTGGTTGTTGCGAAAAAAAAAACCAGTTCTATCGACCAACAACGGAACACAGCGTCAACAACAGCAGCAGAGATCAGCCGCCACAACAACAGCAATAACGGCGAAAGACAACAGCAACAGCAACAGTAGAAGAAAATCATCAGATAAAGCTGGGTATCCAGCACCGCGGAAACTAAAAATTACTGCCAAACTTCACTGCCTTTTTTAATTTTAGTTTAATTTTCAAAATTGGCGCTGTTTACAAAACACAGCTGATTCATGAGAGTGGCAAATCACTTTGTAGGCTCTTGGTTACACTATTGTATTCGAGTTCCACACATCCGAAATAAGTAACAGTTTCCGATTCCAATCGTCCGATTCTCTTTGTAGTAGTCAGACGCGTTTTTGTTTGCGCTCCGCTAACTTTTTGCCTATTTTTGCTTAAACCGCCGGTTTTTTACGAAAATAATAATAATAATAAATTCATAAACTAACAGCCTTATCATTCTATTTCCTGATCGCGAGTGCATGCCTGCTTTGGTGTAAAAACTTAATTAAATTATTTTTTTGCATCGCCTAACAGTGTGTCTTTGTTTGTGCTTTTGTAAGTACACACAGTGTCATATTTGTTCTTCTATTTAGCCGCTCTCACGCATTAGTTGTTGCTGATCTATCACTCTCTCTATTACCCACACTCAAATAACTGTTCTTCCTCTCTCGCTCTTGATATTTTCCGTACAGTAGCGCTCTCTCTCTCTCAATTGTTGCTACTATACCCGCTCTCGTTTTCACTTATTCCTCTTTTGGCGCTTATCTGGCACACTGGTCTGATACCAATTTTTTTTTGAAGGAAAAATTAAGTAAATTTTAAAATGGAATTCTCCGTTGTCTGCGACAAAAAAACCTGCAAGAAGCAGATCACCCATGACCAGCCGAGTATCCCCTGCTGGCTCTGCGATAGCGTCGTGCACACTAAATGCGCCGGGTTGACCGGTCTCGTGGGTGATGCCATCGCGAAAAGGAATGGCCTGCACTACAGCTGTGAGGCATGCCGTCCGGTTGAGAGGGAGATGGCAGCGTTTATGAGGCAGACCCGGAAGGGCTTTAGGGAGCTGACCGTGGGCTTCAAAGAGCAGTACGATCGGCTCCTAGCCATGGAGTCTCAGTTTAGTGGCCTCAAACTACTGACTGAGTCTCCTAGGCGCAAAAAGGTCACTCCGCGGGATCTGCATATGCCAGCTGCCCCTCGGCCGGCCGATGCTGACAAGCTGACTCCGACCACCCCAAAAGTGCAGCAGTTGATATCGTTCGCCACTCCAAAGGCAACAGCTGCTGGTGATGAAAATTCGGTAGCCGAATTTATCGCGTCGGAGAGCATGCTGCCAAGGCCGTCTGTAGCGTCCGTGTCCGTAGTGTCAAATTCATTAGCTGTCCCCGCAATTCCGACCCCGCCAGTCAATATACGACCCGGACCACCGGGTATTACCATCACAGGTGATAGGCCTGTGGTGCCAAGATTGGTCGGGATCCCACCAAAGAGACAAGTTTTTGTCTCGCGGCTAGCCGCTGACTCCACAATTAAAGATGTGACGGCTTATATCCAAAGTCAAATAAAAGCCGCTGATTTTAAGGTGGAAAAGTTTAACTTTTCATATGCCATGGAGTTAGCTCTTTTAAAATAAGTGTCTCCCAAACTCACTTTAACACCATCTGTTCTGCCAAATTTTGACCGGAGCATTTGGTGGTGAAGGAGTTTAAGGCAAAGAAGGAGACTAGTCCCCTATAACTCTGCCAACTAATCAGACCAGTGCTCCTTTGTCATCTTCCCGCTCTACCTCCACCCGTCCAAAAAACTAACAAACTCTCTTTTATTGACCTATCAGAATATTCAAGGCTTGCGTAGTAAGCTCAGCATTCTTTTCCAGGATAGTGTCGCATTTGCATCCCACGTTATTGTGTTTACCGCGACCTGTTTAAAGCCGGACATTCTATAAGTTCTAATTGCTGCGGACTCAAACTTCACGTCGGAAGTTTTCACAGTCCAGATCCAGCAGGAACTGGAATTTCTGCGTGTAAGACAGATTCTTCCCGCTTTCTCAGTTTTCATAACTTGTTCATATGTTCCACCATCTTCGGATATTGCAATTTACGAGCAGCATTTGTCCGCTTTAACCGCTATTTCTTCCTCGCTATCTGACAAAGATCACATCATAGTTCTTGGTGACTTCAACTTGCCAGGAATTGTTTGGTCTTCGGCAAATGAGTCTAATAGCCTGGTACCCATGTCACGCCATGACTTTGTTGACGGCTTGATGGACCTGTCTCTGTCTCAAGTTAACCATGTATAAAATTCTTGGGGTCGATTTCTTGATCTGTGCTTTGTAACGGATCCGACCTTAGCGTTATTAAGCTCGAGTTCCCACGCTCACTATACCTGAAGATGCCTACCATCCTACTTTTCAAGTGTCGCTCGACCTAGGACGAACTGTATTGGATCGGTCGGGTAGACTACCACACGGTGTCCGCTGCTTCCGTAGAGCCGAGTTTACGAAGCTTAATAACCTCATTAGGGATTTTGATTGGTCCGCTTTAAATTTGTGTAGTGATGTTACGACAGGCACAAACATTTTCTATGATGCACTGGACTCACTTTTTAACTCTTGTCTCCCACTTTCCTGTCCGATTAGATCAAGAAAACCCCCTTGGTTTACCAAGGAGCTAAACCATGCTTTCCCCCGATATGGTAGGAGTCCTTTATAATTCCTCTCTATAAGAAAGGTAGCAAGTCTGACACAATGAACTATATACATAGGTATATCTAAGTTATCCGCTATTCCTAAATTTTATGAGAAAATTTTAATTCCTTTCTGGTTCCGTACACCCTTTGTAGTGGTTCTCTTGAGAGAATTACCCGGGTTGATGATCTTGGTGTTCTATTAGATCCCAAGTTAAAGTTTTTAGAACACATTTCTACCATGGTGAATAAGGCCATGGGCGTGATTGGGTTGAAAAAGATGTGGTCAAAGGAATTTGACGACCCCTATATAACAAAGACTCTCTACACCTCTCCTTTTTACTTTTTGCTCTTCGGGGCCTCAACTGGGATGCAAGTGTGAGACTGCCGTCTTACTTTAATAACCTTTAATAAACCGTAAGGTTTTGCCGTTCCGAAAATTTCCCAGTTAGTTCCACCGTCTATTTATAATGTTCCTAAACGGCACGTTTCTATGCGATATTTGCATTCATTGCATTGGCATTCACAACGAAAAAATGGAATTCACTGCGAATATGTAAGCAATGACTGACAAAAATAACTTACATAACTTATAGCCTTTTTACACTACAGTGAGTTACCACATTTATCGATAGGTAACTCAATAACTCAGAATTTGGATTTACACTATGCCAAAGTTGAGTTATTGAGTTATTGAGTTTCGGCTGCTGGCACGTGCTTGTGTACATAAGTTTTGTTTTATTTAATTTTAATTATATTAACGACCAATAGTTAATGATTTTCTATGTGGCAGAGCAAGATAAGATAACGACGCTGCAATGTATGGAGTTGGCGACGATGTTTGCAGCAACTGTGGAGTATTTGGATCAAATTTTCAAGAAACTCATTTGGACATTGCGAATAACCTTGGAATCCATTTTTAAATGGAAATTTCCGCAGGGAAATGGCACGGCTGCAATTGCAACTATGTTGATTTTTGTCTATATGTACATATATGTACATTATATTGTAATAAAAGGATTTTAGTATAGTTTTAAATGTATCTCTTTATTATCGAGGAGCAGCAAAGGTGCCGCGCCCAAAGTACAATTGTATCTGACTTTTACATTTTTACTTAAGTCCTCAGTAAGTCTAAGTCTCGTAGCTGCGCTGCCGACAGTTGGTCAGCAGAGAGACGGTTATGTATATCATATATGTGTATTATGCTCATGCCGCTAAGAACTTCGGCAGAGAGGGAGAGTTGCAGTATGTATGTAGTTATGTGTTTATGTATAAGTACATGCATACGGCACATACTGGAAAAGTGTTTACGCTAGCGATCCCGCGTTGCGGCCAGTCCGCATAAGTGGACGATCGTATTTCAGCGCATGTGTTTCTATAAACATAGCAACAAAGTGTCGCTGTGTTATGAGTATGATACTCTTACTTTAAGTTCGGCATATGACCACTTGTAATATTGTATACTCTACCAAAATTAAACTTCGCAATTGTTTATAATAATTTAATTTATATTTATTTATAATAATTCAATTTAGCGTTTGGCTAAGTTTTTTCGACCGAATTTTAAAAATTGACCACTTTGTTTATATGGTTTTTAATAATAAAATTGGTTTAAAGTATTGGTTTTAACAATTGTATGTACCTTTTGCCCCAGCCATATTGTTTACGCGCCAAAATTTTAAATATTGAGCTGCCAATTTTTGTTGTAACTAGTGGTGATAATTCCACGACAGGCAGATCAGGGTTGAAATATTCGAAAAATCGGACAAACTCAACTAAACGCAACCAAAACTCAACTTTTTTGCCACCTCTAGGTATTATGCTTCCCCATGTAAACGAAACTCGAGTTTTGCCCGAAACTCAATAACTCAACCGTAGTGTAAAAAGGCTATTAATACCTTATATTCTCCAGAAAATGGCAAGGAGCCAGGTGGTTTTTCAATAGCATTTGTAAAATTTTCAGTTAGAGATGCTATGATTCCTTTTTGCAATGGCAGATCTGAATACATCTGCAGATAAATTCAGATCCCGCGGCTCATGTTGCTCACTTTAATTAAGCAGAATCCAATTCTCATTAATGGAGCTAATCTATACTAATCTAATCTAATCTATACCTGAAGTAAATTGAAATCGAATAAATTTGGAAGACTATGCTGGTAGAAGCTCAATAAACTACAGTTTATTGCGCTATTGTGCTTATTAAATATATTGTGCAGTATTCAACAGCACATTATTATTCCGCTGTAATCGCTATCTTTATCCTTTCGTTTAGCAACATGATTGCAAGAAAATATTTTTCTGTTGAACCATAGTTAAAAAAATTGCAAAATCTTCCATATCCATTTTTTTCCAAACAAAAATAAACAAATCTTCCGCTCAAAAACTCAGTTTTTGTTATTGTCATCGGCTGTTAGACGGTAAACGGTAGATGGTGCCAGTGTGAATATAGAATACAATAGATAAAATTCTTGGTGTGATTTTTGTGCACAACTTGATATCTACTTGACGTGGATAGCCCTGACCTGTTGAGCCGCCTAAATTTCACGATTCCTATTAGAAGCACTAGGAATTATACACCTTTGTTTCTTCCGCTTTGTAGATCCAATTATTCCTTGCATGAACCATTTAGGGTCCTATGCTCGGATTATAATTCACTCTACCATATTATATCTACCACTAACTCCCTTCCTAGTCTTAAATTACTTACACTCTTATATCTTTCCCGTAATTAGTAATCACTTCGTTTCTTAAAAGTTCTACTTTTCCTCGAACACTAGTCTAACGCCTATCATTCCTGCATGTACGCGATCGGTTCGGTTAACGAGTCACGCGTTATGCGGCAGCGCCCGTCGGTCGGTCGGGCGTGAGGTGGGCTGCGTTCTTGCCTGGGATCCGCGCGTAACAGCCATCGGCTGGTGTCGCTTGGGCCACTTGATGGTGCAGTCATTGCACATCAACGTCCCAAAAAGTTAATAAATACATAAATGTAAAAAGAAAAAAATACAACTACATCAAAAGGAAGATGAAGCATATAAAAACAATATTTGTTAAACAAAAATAGTAACAAATAAAAAAAAAAAAGCAAAACGATGACCGATAAAGATGGCCGTATCTTTCAGGCTGCCGAATCTGGACCAGTTCTGATCATTACACTAGTCGACACGACTTTTCCGCTGTGGCCCAAAATAACTTTTTCTGATAGATTTTGATGTTTAAAAATGTTTAAAGAATATTTTTTCCAGGCTTAGTTTTTTTTTAAGAATTTTAAAAAAAGGTGGTATTTTTTTCATATTTAGTGCTTATATTTTACACACAACTTAAGTTTCCGACTGGTTTTATTGAGCTTTGCAGTTTTGAAATGCTGAGAAATTCAGCTATAAGTCCGACCCAGACTTTGTAGCTGTAACTTAACGTCCGAAAGAAATTAAGCTTTCAAATTCAAATTTTAAAATTTTTTTCGGTGTTTTTTCCCGAAATTTTAACTTTGAAAACTCAGGAAAAATCGAAAAAAATATTGAAATGCCTACATTTTTGCTTTTAGATACACATTAATTAGGCGTCGTTTAAGGTATCGTTTATAAGAATCGATGAATAAACGGCCAAGTTGCAGCCGTTTGACCAAAACTTCATATTCCGATTGTCACCATCTCAAATGCTATTTTACCGTTAAATACTGTTACAAGATACACAGATTTTTTGGTATTACTGTAGAGAAAAAACGGTTATACGCCGGCTAACGGAATTTATTTGCAAAATTCGGCATATGAAAAATTGGTCAAACGGTTGTAACTTAGCTGTTTATTCGTCGATTTTTAAAAGCGGTACCTCAAACGACGCCTAATTAATGTGTCTATAAAACTATGTAAAACTAAAAATGATAGCAATACTATACTCTTCGAGTACCGGATATAATTACATAAATCATAAGCTTATTTTACTGACTGATTACTGGGTATAAAGTAGAACAGCGACCTTAGTTGTTTTTTTATACTAACAATATTAATGAAGAAAATTCACTTTCCCCCGAGACTTATATAGCTGGCAGAATGCAAGCGTCCCTTAAAGACATACAGTCATGGACAAAACAATAGTAATGGCATATTTTATTCGTTTGGCATGTGTCCTTTAAAGAAATGTAATTAATTGTAAATCAAAAATATACATTGCTTTTTGTCAGACAGCTCAAAGGATATTTGAATTACATAAATTTATTTTTTAGATCATAACTCTTATTTTTGATTCCTGATATAAATAGCAAAACACTATTCAATATTCTTAAATGAAATAGTTTAATTACATTTTTAACATACATAATGTTGGATCTTATTACAAATTAAAACTATAAACAGATTTGCGTTAGACAACCATGCATGCTTATTATTCTTTCAGGATATGAATAATTTTTTTAAAGAACATTTTTTTTTCAGGGTAGTCTAATATCAAGTTTTGAATTATATCCATTAGCTTGCTGTTCATATCGGATTGTTTTTGAGAAAGCTGATCAACTGTCATCTCTGAACGAACAATTTTTTGGTGTGACTTTATTAGTTTTAGCCTTCGATAAGCCTTAGCACGAGTTTGTTTCCGAATAATTTGTTCAAGATTGGCATGCTTAGACAAATAAGCACTTTCTATTTGATTTCTGATCTTGACATCTTCTTCGCTAATGTTATTCAGGTCTGATTGAATTCTTCTTAGCATGTAAATCATGCGTTCAATCCTATTGACATCTTCTGTTAAACGATTTTCTGATAGAAATGCTATTTCATTATTTATTAGCACAGTTCTATTATGCACTTCATCAAGTCGTGCTTGAGTTTGAGAGGCGGTTTGAAGTTTTAATATTTTTGCTCTTACATGTTCTTTAATAGTTGCATTAACAAAAATTTGCTCACGGTGCATAACACAATGTTCTAAGTCTTGAACCAGTCTTTCCTGTGCTCTCTTCAGTTGGCTATATCTTATATTCATACGATGTATTTCAGTTTTCATGGATCCTATTTCACTATTTAATGAGCGCTCTGTCTTTGACCATCGAATTGTTTCTTCAAGTAATTTATATTTTGATTCCCAAGATAAAGCTTCTCTATGGTTCTCTATCACCAAGTCTTTGTGAAGTTCAATTTCATTTTGTAATTCGGAAATCACTCCCTCCAGCTTTAAAATTCCAAGCTCGGCATCCTGATGAGAAGTAAATAATACATTTTTATTAATATTTTAGTAAATTTGGGTGCATAGGCATACCTTTAGTTTTTGGCTGAGCTCAGTCTGCTCGTGTTCAAACTCAGTCTCTTCTAAATCATGGTGTATTCTCTTCTTGTACATTTTTTCGTTAAGCAATTCTAATTATGATGTATATTTCTGTATATGTATATACAAGTCTTTAGTTTTATTTTCAGATATTTCTAGTTCCTGATCAATTTTAAGAGACTTCTGTTTTATAATAGACAATTCTGCAAAACAAAAATAATATTTTTATAAAGTAAATAATTCAGAAATGTGAAATTTAGTGAACCGAAATGTATATAATTTTTTTTTTATTTTGCCGACTAATAAATGTGTAAAACTGTGCTCTATTTACTTTAAATCGAAATTTATTCACACTGGAGATGCACGTGTTCTTTGTTCATTAGGAGAATCCAGATTCCTGTGAATTCACGCTATTACCCGCCCCTTTCCACCCACACAAACCTCGAAAATTTTGTGGCATGCAACATTTTGATAGTACGAGAAAACTAAAAACGCTGAGTGTTATCTTTATGACCATATACATATATCAGAGTATTGAATCTGGATCAAATCTACATAATCTTTAATATAGCCACAATGAAGAACGCCTAATTCCCAGAGACTATAAGAGCTATAGAAACCACACTTTTTATCCAAGCTTCTGTGATACAAGTGTATTTCAAAATTTTTCCACGTTCCCTTGCGCCTACGCCCCTACGAAGGACAAAAATTTGTGAAATCCACAGTTTTTAAGATACGAGAAAACCAAAAACGCAGAATCATTAAAAAATAAATAATATATACCAGATTGCCGGAATATGGATCAGGTCAGACTACTATTATAGCCAGAAGAAAAAAATGTAATTGCAGTGGTTACTGAACGCCTTTCAAACGCTTACTCCTTCCATCTCTCTCTCTTTCACACACTTCCACGACATATTTACATACATACATATGTAGGTAGACATACCAGTACCAGCCGTGAGCGATGACAAATGTCAACGACATGGTCATCTAGGCGTTGACGCCCGCTAAACCGAGCCCTTTATTTTCTCCCTGTTTCCTTATTTTACGCGCGAATGCAATAGATCGGTTTTGCCAATCGTGCGAAGTACAAGAGAATTTGGTTTTTTTTTCTTTTCGGCTCTTTTGTGCCTGCGTCGGCAGAGCATTCTTGCTTTGTTCGCCTTGCATTTCCTATTGCGTTACATTGCTACAATTGTGCAAAAAGAATTGGAAGTGGAAATGCAGTGATTTAGTGAAAAATATCCATACTATTTATTATCATTTATAAAATAAACAAAATGTGATGTATGCGTGATAAATAATGAAAATATCCGTTGTATATTATGTAAAATTTGTGAAGTTGTAAAACAACTCAGTTCAATGTATCGCTGCATTCACATTGCATTTATTTATTTTTATTTTATTTATTATTTGTGTTATTTGTGTTATTTAATTTTTGTGTCCTTATGCTCCGACTAATATGTACAGTGTGGGTTAAAAGAAGAATAAAGAAATGTAATGTGAATGCATAATCTGCGCTGGGCCCGAAATTTCAATTTTAAGCAGTCCAACAACAAAAACAGAAAAATAACCCTTATACATATGCGAGGCCTGAGTCAAGCAGGTGCATATTTTGGCGCGTGTTTTGTTTTTGTTTTAGGAGTAAATGCACAGACCACCGCTGATCTACAGTGAGCATTGATTTTTGTCTAAACAACTCTTTTAAAAATTGAACATATTTCTGGAATTTCGTTCTTTCGCAAAACTATCATATGTACATAATTGTAAATTTTACTTTTAAACGCTCTTTTTTCCTTTCTTGTCTAAAGACAAAGACCCGGTGCCCAAATTGCAAATATCCGCTACTGAGTGATAACTTATACACTTCTGTACACAAAAAGGCAAAGACAATTGAAAATCGTGCTAAAAAATGATCCACCACTATACCTTACAAAAAGTCCGCCATCATACCTTACAAGCTATTGGTGGAAATATGACGTTGTCAATGTCATACTTCGCAAATAAAAAAAAAATTTGAAATATCAAAAACTGTTGGCAGAGGCCTAAATATACGTTTCAAATACTTCCCTGACTCAAATTTAAAAAAATCTTCACTCTTTCACTGTCAAAACACATATCCAAAAAAAGTTATGTATTTCTTTTCACTACTTTTTTATTAAAAATCACTTAGAGTTCAAAGCACACGTCCCCTTATTAATACTACTGCATATAAAATGTCAGCACGATAAAAGTCATCGACCACAGTGATCAAAAGTTTTTGAAGTGACGTGACATGCCAGATATGTCAAGTCCGCCACCATACCTTACACGACACGATACCTTACACTCCCCTAATAAAAAACAAGCTCAGCTCGTAACATCGTACCACGGTTTCGCGTTTATTATGAAAAAAATAAATAAAAACGAAAAAGTCAACAGTGAACTTGGTGTTATAATCGACTCGGGTGCAACTGACCATCTAATTAATCATGAGTCACAATTTACTGACAGTGTGATATTGGAACAACCAATAAAAATTGCTGTAGCAAAAGAAGGAGAATTTATATTTGCAACCAAATGTGAAATTGTGCAGCTACACAATTGACAAAGAAGCAGCAGGAAACCTCATGTCGGTTAGGCGTCTGCAACAGGCTGGGATATCAACCAATTTTGACCAAAATGGTGCATGAAATGGTGCAAAACTATTTGTCAAAATGCTCATTTTCCGTGATCCGCTAAAGACTTGGTACTGCCTCAACTGCTTTTATTAAAGCAATCCTCTCCTCACTTTAAGAATTTGCATATTTTTTTTTTGGTTTTGCGCACAAATTTTACCCCCACCTTTCACTTTGACTTCAGTAAAAATAGGCACATATATTTTACTGGCACCCCTATCAGCTGTTCTCACAGTCCACATTCGTGTGAATATCGATACTATCGATAAAAATTCGTGGATCCCGTTTACGTTGCTGGATACTGACTCCAGGAAAACACAAACGAAAAATTACTGGCCCAGTTTTTTTTATATGAAGCTTGGCAGTAATTTTTAGTTTCCGCAGTGCTGGATAACCAGCTTAAGCTGAAACTATGAAGTGTCTGGCCTTGGTTTGTAATTGAATTTGAGCATTTAAGAACAATCATTACAATACAACCATAAATAAGAAACTTAAGCTATGTGAAATATAGATGCAAACATTTTAAAAAGAACTAAAACTAGAAAAAAAACATAGTTCTTTAAAAAATTGTAAATCTCTAAACCTATCAGAAAAAGTCTTGAGCGCAAGTCTTGCTTGTAGTGCAACAGCTGTGTTGCTTTTTGCGGCATCTCTATATTCATTTTTGTTTTCTTTAGATTTGATGTTCGATCCACACTCTCTGGCTTTGTGTACGATTTTTCCACAATTGAAGTATTTAAGTTTTTCATTTTGATTTTTGTTTTGATATTCGTATATTTTTTTATACATTGCGTCTTGTAGTGGCTCAACATTGTTTCGTTTACGCGCCTCATATTCTTCTATATATTAGATTTGTGGTGATAGTGATCACCGTCCGTCCGTCCGTCTTCATGAGCGCCTAGATCTCAAAGACTATGAGAGCTAGAGAAACTTAATTTAGGAACTAGACTCCTGTGATACCACACTACTAGAGGAGCATTTCAAAATTTCGCGCGACCCCCTTCCGCCCACACAAAAGTCGAAGATCAGTGGCATGGACAATTTTGAAAATATAAGAAAACGCAGACTCATGTCGGCAGCCATCGTCCACAACATACCGCTAATACCTTCGATACCAATCTAAAGCGACTATGTGAAATCGAAACAGTCGGCAACCTAGTGAAAATAATGATGAAAATAATTTCGATATAAAGTTTCGGTCAGACGGTTGTAACTTAGCCGTTTATTCATCGATTTTTAAAAGCGATACCTTTAACGACGCCTAATTAATGTGTCTATCTAAAACAAAAAATCAAGGCACTCAAATTTTTTGTTGTCGATTTTTCCTGAGTTTTCAAAGTCAAAATTTCGGGAAAAAATACTGAAAATTATTATGAAATTTCAATTTGGAAGCTTAATATCTTCCAGACGTTAAGTTGCAGCTACAAAGTGTCTGAGTCGGACTTATAGCTGCATTTGTCATCTTTTTTAACTGCAAAGTTCAATACAACCATTTGTAGTAAACTTAAGTTATGTGAAAAATCGAGGCACTACATATGACAAAAAATACCAAATTCTTTAAAAAATCTTTTAAAAAAACCACTCCATGAATAGAAACCATAATTCTTTTAAAAAATTGAAATCTTCAAATCTATCAGAAAAAGTCATTTTTGGCCACAGCGGAAAAAAAATAGAATTTTGTCGAGTAGTGTTATGGGACCAGTCCATGCCAATGCAGCTTTTCTGAGGATAGCCCAGAAACTTCCATACACTTCAGCAGATTCACTTCATTTTGGGCCACCGCAGATAAAAGAATCAGCTCTTCTTCAGACATATTTTGTTTATTTTCAGACATAGTTTGTTTTGTTTACAAATTTTTCTTCCTCTTCCCAAGACTTAAGGAAGCAAAATCGCTGTAGTGTAAACGGCAAACCTGCTTCTCTGCGTCTTCTGCGATATCGATAGGTAACGCATCAAGTGTAAAAAGGAAATTAGAAGGTTTACATATAAAATACTTTTTTTTTCATTTTCTGCATTATTAAATTTGCTGCCATATATATTTAAAAAAAAATTTAAAAAATTAAAAATGGAAAAGAATAAGCACAACATAAAACCGTTCGATGGTGAAAAATATTGAGTGTGGTAATTTAGAGCCCTTTTTGCCGAATTAGACGTACTTAAAGCTGTTGATGAGACAATGCCAAATGAAATAGATGACGTTTGGAAAAAGGCAGAGCGATGCGCAAAGAGCACATTAATTCAATACTTAAGTGACGCATTTTTAAGTTTCGCGGCAGATCAATTTTCCTCACGTGAAATTTTTGGATTGTTAGACGATATTTATGAGCGTAGAAGTCTTGCGTCTCAATTAGCTGCGCGTAAGCGATTGATTACACATAAATTGTCGAGTGAAATGATATTGTCTAGTCATTTTATTAATTTTGACGAAATTGTGTGTGAATTATTAGCGGCGGGTGCAAAAATGGATGAGATGGACAAAGTGGCGCACTTACTGCAGACTTTTCCCTCAATATATAACGGCGTCATTACAGCTATAGAGACATTATCAGATGAAACCCTTTCATTATCTTTTGTTAAAAATAAATTGTTCGATTATGAAACGAAAATAAGAAGTGAATGCACTGACACAAGTAAAAAGGTCATGAAGCTAGTTGTTAAAAACAATCATTTAAATAAAAATAGTGTGTTTAAGAATAGGAACACAAAGAAAATAAAGTTTTCAAAGAAAAGGCTAAAATAAATATTAAGTGCCATCATTGTGGTAAATTAGGACACATAAAAAAGGATTATAAATTGTATTCCAAGGGAAAATAAAAATAAAGAAAATAATAATAGGGTAGGTCAAAAATCAATATTTTTCAAAAATTTTAAAAGCAGGCAGTTGCTGACATCTGTTGAGCATATTTCTGTCAGAGGCGGTTGCTTAAATTTAAATGGAATGCCATTTTGCAGCTCTTCGCGCAAACATTCATTTTTTCCATTTTTGAAAATTGTAAGGTATAGTGGCGGATCAACTAAAACATTATGTAGATCTGAAAATCATTTATTTAAACTATTGAAAATAATGAAAAATAGCAGAACAAGAAAGAACTTACATATATGGAAAATCCCGATCAGCATCTTCTTCTACTTTTTCGAGCTTCACTCTTTTGCCTGTGGATTGCTCCGATGTTGTTCTTCTTTTAAACGCTCTTTTTTCCTTTCTTGTCTAAAGACAAAGACCCGGTGCCCAAATTGCAAATATCCGCTACTGAGTGATAACTTATACACTTCTGTACACAAAAAGGCAAAGACAATTGAAAATCGTGCTAAAAAATGATCCACCACTATACCTTACAAAAAGTCCGCCATCATACCTTACAAGCTATTGGTGGAAATATGACGTTGTCAATGTCATACTTCGCAAATAAAAAAAAATTTGAAATATCAAAAACTGTTGGCAGAGGCCTAAATATACGTTTCAAATACTTCCCTGACTCAAATTTAAAAAAATCTTCACTCTTTCACTGTCAAAACACATATCCAAAAAAAGTTATGTATTTCTTTTCACTACTTTTTTATTAAAAATCACTTAGAGTTCAAAGCACACGTCCCCTCATTAATACTACTGCATATAAAATGTCAGCACGATAAAAGACATCGACCACAGTGATCAAAAGTTTTTGAAGTGACGTGACATGCCAGATATGTCAAGTCCGCCACCATACCTTACACGACACGATACCTTACACTCCCCTAATAAAAAACAAGCTCAGCTCGCAACATCGTACCACGGTTTCGCGTTTATTATGAAAAAAATAAATAAAAACGAAAAAGTCAACAGTGAACTTGGTGTTATAATCGACTCGGGTGCAACTGACCATCTAATTAATCATGAGTCACAATTTACTGACAGTGTGATATTGGAACAACCAATAAAAATTGCTGTAGCAAAAGAAGGAGAATTTATATTTGCAACCAAATGTGAAATTGTGCAGCTACACAATTGACAAAGAAGCAGCAGGAAACCTCATGTCGGTTAGGCGTCTGCAACAGGCTGGGATATCAACCAATTTTGACCAAAATGGTGCATGAAATGGTGCAAAACTAGATAAAAGTTTCTGGGGTGAAGCTGTACTCATTTCAACATATTTAATAAACAGGATTCCAAGCAAAGCACTTGGTAACAATAAAATGACCCCATATGAGATGTGGCACAATAAGAAGCCAAATTTAAAGTTTTTAAAAGTTTTTGGTTCAACTGTGTATGTACACAATAAAATCAAAAAATGTAAATTTGGTGAGAAATCATTCAAAGCTATCCTTTTATCGGATATGAACCAAACGATTACAAATTATGGGATGTCGTTTAAGAAAAATGTATTGTTGCACGAGATGTTGTTGTTGATGAGTCAAATATGATTTATTCTAGAGCAATAAAGCCTAAAACAGATATCCTGAATGAGAGTAAGGAGATGAATAATAAGAAATTCCCGAATGAAAGTAAGGAATGTGATCAGCAGAATTTTTCAAATGAAAGTAGAAAAAGAAAACAAACTGATTCGCTGAATGAAAGAAAGGAAATATATATCCCGATTGACAGTACGGATTGCGAGAAAAGTGATCAACCAGAAAAAAATATTCAAAGAAGTATTGGTAAAAATAAAGAAATTAGAAAAAGCGAAAGGCTTATGGCGAAGACTCGACTATTTTACGATGAGGTTGAAAATAGTCTGGATAAGTTCATATTAAATGCTTATACAACCCTTGATGAAATTCCTAGTTCATATGATGAAATCAAACTTAGGAATGACAGGTCTGCTTGGGAGGAAGTAATAAAAACAGAGTTGAAGGCTTATGAAATTAATAAAACCTGGACAATTATAAAAAAAACAGAAAACAAAAATATTGTCGATAGTAAATGCGTATTTTCCACGAAATATAATGAATTAGGAATTCCAATAAAATACAAAGCTAGATTAGTAGCTAGAGGATTTACTTAAAAGTACCAAGTTGACTATGATGAGACATTTGCCCAAACCAGAAAACAAAAATATTGTCGATAGTAGATGCGTATTTTCCACGAAATAGTTTTAGATTCATATTATATATGCTAAAGTTCACCAGATGGATGTTAAAACAGCTTTCCTTAATGGTAATTTAAATGAGGAGATATATATGCAACCTCCTCAAGGAGTACCATGTTGTAAGGAAGTTCCTGTCTCAGGCCGGGGTACAGCCTCTCAGTAGGTCCAAGGCACGGTCCCTATACAGAATTATTTGTATTAGAGGACAATAGAGAGGGATCGGACGGACGAAGTGTAGGAGAGGGACGGGTGGTGTGTGCACTCCGCGCGGTACCGACGTATGCCTTGGCCGGGGCCTAGACTAGGGGCGTGCTGTGGAATGGCGTAGTCGGTGTGGATCAAGAACGCACGCAGCCTGCAGGAGGTGGTACCCTCCACTCTTGGCCAGCGAATGCGGCGCAGGGTACCCCGTGCCTGGGCGTAGGCGCGTGTTGCGGATGACGTGGCTGCTGAGGGGGCAGGGATACGCGAAGCACGTGGTCGGTGGTACCCCCCACTGGTGGATAACGAATGCGGCGCAGCACACCCCTCGGCCTGGGCACAGGCGGGGGAGGCTTGCAGCGGATGGCGTGCCTGGGTAGAAATACGCAAAGCGCGTGGGCGGTGGTACCCCCCACTCGTGGCTGGCGAATGCGGCGCAGCATACACCATACAATGGTCGATAGATATATATATAAAAAATAAAGAAAAAAAATCAAGTAACAGCAGCAGAGTGCACCGAATCTTTGACCCTCCGACTCAAGTACAGCTGAGGCTGGTTCTCTTTCCCTCCCCTAGCAACAGCGTCGACCCGCAGCCCACACGTGTTACGAAAATCGGCAACCTCGCATCGACAGGCGCGTGGGCGAAAAAGGGACGGCGAGTGACGCCAAGCAAGTTCGCTAACGGTTTTCGCGGACACGCGGCCGCCGGCATCAGCAACGGGCACGTCGGTGAAAATCGGCAACCGCGCCTCGACAGCCGCGTAGGCTAAAAGGAGACAGCAAGTGACGCCAAGAAATTGGCTAACGGTTTTCCCAGGGCACGCGGCCGCCGGCATCAGTGAAAATCGGCAACCACGCGCCAGCAGACAAGTGGCCGAGAGAGAGACAGCACGTGACGCCGAAGAATATAGCCAACGGTATATCCGATGACACGCGGCTGCCCGGCATCGTTAGCGGACGCATCGGAGGAGTTGGGCGACAACGCGACCACACGGGCAGCGACACGGCTACGTACGCGCCGACGGCGCGGCAGCGGCGACAACGACGAAGGTTTGATCGTGGGCAGCGGCGACACGACCACAGCCACGCGACGGATCAAGAGTCGACGGCAGAGGACGGTGCCCAGGAGGGCAGCAGCGACGTCGGGGCCGGAGAGGAACGCCGTGGCTGCGCGTCGGCAGAACGGTCGGCCCGTGGCCGGGCCGAAGACCATATAAGGCGGAGACCAAACTGAGACCAGGAGTCAAGTTCGAGCCGTTACCGCGACAACATCGAAAACAAAAAAGGAGTCAAGTTCGAGCCGGCACCGCGACAACATCGAAAACAAAAAGGAGTCAAGTTCGAGCCGTCACCGCGACAACATCGAAAACAAAAGGGAGTCAAGTTCAAACCGTCACCGCGACAACATCGAAACAAATCAAAGAAAACCCGAACCTCACCGCGAGTACATCGTATAACAAAAAGCTAGATCGAGCCTTCGTCGCGACCCATCTAAAAGTGTCCCGTCGCGAGTATCCTTGTTACGCCCCGTGTCCTATACCAGGATCTGGTGATCAACTATAACCGGTCACTCTACGAATAAAGAGGATCGAACGCCACCATACAGCGAATCCTTTCCCAGGACTAATTGCCGCCGTAGCCGATCGCGATAGCCATCCATAGGCACCAACGCAGCTCAGCCGCTTAAGCCAACCGCCGCCGTACCCACACGGAATATCCTTTCAAGGATCAACCATAGCTCAAGTCGTGCCTGGCAGCCTTTGTAGACTTATCCGAGTTTCAAGGACCAGGATGGGCACCCGTTGGATATCCTATCGCCGGAAAGACGAATTGCAGGGCTTGGCCCGGGAATTCGGACTCGAGGACGCAGGAACAGTGGAGGAACTGCGCGGTCGCATCGCTGGGTTCATATCCAGAGGAGGCCATTCCGAAACCGTGCAGGCAAGGATCGAGGAACTGGATGCTCATTTCGGCAACGTTCCCAGCCCAAGGAGCCCGGCCATGTCGCCAGGAGCTGCAGGGATAGCAAAAGAGGAAGCAAGCGTCGAAGGGAAGCCGTCCCTGTTGACAATCCCCAAACCAACTAGGACCACCCGGACGACGAGCCCCAAGTCACCTGGACGCCAGGAACAGACAGGCAGCGTATCACAGACCGCTGAGGATCAGGAGTCACAACGCCAGGGTCAACGCCGGTTAACGATTCCGGAATACCCTATCACGGGCCAAGGACCAAGTACCCACGTCACAGGACAACGCGCCACTACGGCCGAACCCCAGGTCGAGGAAAAGCCCCATCCACAAAACTCTATCCGAGAGCCCTTGCAGGTGGTCATCACGGAACCATACAATGTGCCTCGACGACCAGGTCACGGCATCGCCGGGCCACGCGGCCCCGAAAGTGAACTTTCAACTGTGCGTAACGATCATCAGCCTAGCTTCCTCCAGAGTCAGCGAGCTTCACGCCCCGGATATGGAGAAATTTCGTACTCCCTACTGGCGGACAAGCTCCGTAAATGGGGACTCACCTTCGACGGCCACGCCGACCCGCTGGCGTTCATCGAGCGACTCGAGGAACGCGTGGAGTCGTATGGAGGCAGCCCCGAGCAACTGCCGCGTGCCAAAGCTGAGGGCTGGTTCAGGATTTTCACATGCAGGGCCAGAACTGGACAGACTTCCGCAAGGAATTCCTGGAGTTCTTCTTGCCTCCACGGTATTTCCAACGTCTGGAGGACACAATCCGAAGCCGGCAGCAGAGACACAAGGAGCCCTTCAGGGATTATATGATCGACCTACGGTTGATGATGCAGCGAGCCCGATACACTGAGGATCAGGAACTGGATAGGATCTACGAGAATCTTCGTTCGGAGTACCAGATGTACACCCGGCGACAGGATTTTCGCTCCCTCACGGAGCTAACACAGCTAGTGTCCGCATACGAGACCGCCAGGGACCGTGACGCACCGACATCATCTTGGGACTCGACTTCTTATGTGGCATCCGAGCCAGGATTCACTGCGGACGAGCCTATCTGCAACTAAAGTTACACCAGGACCCTCCACGTACTCGCCCCGAAACCACCGCCTCGCCGCACCGGCGGTCAATCGCCACGCCAAGAATCACAGATTTCGGCAGAGATAGCTGCGACACCGCTGGATCAATCCAGGGCCAGCTCATCTAACTGGAAATCATCATCATCGCCACGCCAAGAATCACAGATTTCGGCAGAGATAGCTGCGACACCGCTGGATCAATCCGGGGCCAGCTCATCGAACCGGAAATCTTCATCATCGCCACGCCAAGAATCACAGATTTCAGCAGAGATAGCTGCGACACCGCTGGATCAATCCGGGGCCAGCTCATCGAACCGGAAATCTTCATCATCGCCACGCCAAGAATCACAGATTTCGGCAGGGATAGCTGCGACACCGCTGGATCAATCCGGGGCCAGCTCATCTAACTGGAAATCATCTTCATCGCTACGCCAAGAATCAGGAACTTCGGCAGAGACAGCTGCGGCTCCACTGAATCGATCCAGGGCCGGTTTATCGAATCAGGAGTTTCCTTTCACCTCACCGCCAGCTACAACCAATCGTGAGTGCCCAGAAGCGACCAGCGGCAACAGGTAACAGCGCAGACGATCACAGGAACAACCAGACGTTAACAAGGAAACCAACGAAGCCGCACCCTGACGTACCGGAGGGAACCGAGCCAAGCGAACCAGCCAAGAGACGCCGAGCCCCGCCCCGATCAGTTGATCATGGCGGAGAGACGACCCCGGACTACCGATTGGAACCCCTCGCCGACGCCGCCATAGCACGGGAACGGAACCCATTCCGAGCCGTGACACCAAAGGACTTCGACAAAGTAATCCTGGTCCACATCACAGCATCCCAATTGGAGGAGATCTCGCCTCGTCAAACATCCTCGAATAGTACACAAGCGCCTACAGCCTGGGCGGCAGAAGTCTTAGAAAAGGAACCGGCCAAGTTCGAAGAACTAGCCGGGGTCTCACACATCGCCGAGCACACGATCACCAGGAGAGGAGACTGAAGCAGCCAACAACAAAGCAACACGACTCAAGGAAATCTTCAAGGTGGTCCAGGAAAACACACAACGAGCAACGCAAGTACAGCAGAAGACCTACAACCTTAGAAGACGCGAATGGCGACCCCACATCGGAGAGTTGGTCTTATTAAAGCAGCATCACTTGTCCGGGGCGATGGATAATTTCGCCGCCAAGCTCGCTCCCAAGTACGCTCAACACCGCCACGGAAGACAACGGAAGACGGCCAGCCTGGCTGACCTCAAGGCATATTATGCCGGGGATCCCGACGACCGCCAACCTGCGGACAACGAGGATGACGCCAGTCCGACGGCGCTACCGATACCCGGATAGACGCAAATTCGCAAAGGCCACTTATGGCGGCTCGCCGTCATAACGTCCTTGCCCCCGCAAGGGGATATAAAACAACATTGTTCGACGCCGTAAGCTACGTTTAGATCCCCCTTCATGATTAGACTTAAGTTAGTTCCCCCCATGTAAATTGCACCATCAGGAAGGCTAGGTAAACGTAGGAAAGGTCATAGGCAGGTATTAATCTTTTGAGGGTTCCCCATCCACAGATTGGCAACGATGAAACGAGTACGCAACACACGGGGCCAGGTCGACGTCACAACTCGTCCTCCCCGAGGAAAGGAGGGAGTGTGAGGAAGTGTTCCCTCACAACGGGGGAACGTCCACCTTCGCCCAGGAGGCGTAGGGTGATGGCCCAGAAGAGGGCTGAGAATCCCCTTCGTTATCGTTTTCATATATTGAGTAATAAGTTAGGATTAAATAAAGTAGGAAGTAAGTAGAGAAAACGCAGGTTTCATTATGACAAAGGGGGGGCAACGCAGCCCAACGCCCCTAATCCCCCTTCGAAACAAAACGACGACGCCACAGAACAACAGCAACGGAGAGAAAACCACAACGCCACAGAACAACAGCAACGGAGAAAAAAAAAAAACGACGACGACGCGGCAGAGCAACGGCAATGAAGAGAGAACGACAGATAGCAACGATGCAGGATAACGGTACCCAGAAAACCAACCCCGCCACTGATTACCAAAAAATGAACGCGAAGGCGAACGACTGATCGCGCTATCCCTCACGCACATACACCGGCGTAAGCGTGCCGACGCGACAGAGCCGAAGCGCTGGCAGAGGCCGGGAGCAGAGGGCAGGCAGCGTGGATCTTTGACGCGTGCCGGTCAAAAAAGGGCGGGAGTGCGAAATAAACTGCGGAGGCGATCGGTCGAGTGCGAAATAAACTAAAAGATATTTGAGTGAAAGATTCAGAATGACTGATTTAAATGAGATATGGCATTTCATTGTCATCAGAATAGAGATGAATCAAAATCAAATATATTTGAGTCAAGCTGCGTATATGAAAAGAGTCTTTAACAAATTTAACATGGATAGTTGTAATTCGGTTAGCACTCCCTTACCAAACAAACTAAATTATGACCTACTAAACTCAGTTGAGGATTGCAATGCCCCTTGTCGTAATCTTATTGGATGTTTAATGTATTTAATGTATAATGCTTTGTACGCGTCCAGATTTAGCCTCTGCCGTAAATATCTTGAGTAGATATAGTACCAAGAACAATGCCGAGTTATGGCAATGTTTAAAAAGGGTCATGAGATATTTAAAGAAAAGTATTGAAATGAAACAAATTTTTAAAAAGAATATCTCATTTGATGATATATTAGTTGGCTATGTAGATTCTGATTGGGGTGGTAATGAGATTGACAGGAAAAGTACAACGGGTTATTTATTAAAAATGTTTGATTCCAATTTTATCTGTTGGAATACGCAAAGACAAAATTCAGTAGCAGCCTTATCAACTGAAGCTGAGTATATTGCACTATTTGAGGCTGTAAGAGAAGGCTTATGGTTAAAATCTCTCCTTAGAAGTGTAAATTTATTTATTTATTTAAGAGCTAACTTATTAATAGTGAAATTATAGGCTAGCTTATTACGTGG